>CAUYSK010026137.1:0-41591 GCA_963575035.1 Avahi laniger
TCTATATATATATTTTTAGTTGTCCAGATAATTTCTTTCTATTTTTAGTAGAGACGGGAATCTCACTCTTGCTCAGGCTGGTCTCGAACTCCTGACCTTGAGCAATCCACTCACCTCGGCCTCCCAGAGTGCTAGGATTACAGGCGTGAGCCACCGTGCCTGGTATTATACTATAGTTCTGCAAGATGTGACCATTGGAGGAAACTGGATAAAGAGTACTCAGTATCTCTCCGTATTCCATCTTACATGTGAATCCACAAATATCTCAAAATGAAAAGCTTAATTTAAAATTTTAGACGGTAGTAGTACAGATAGCAGATTGGGCAAAAATTATGAGGATGGGAGAATGAAGAATTTGAGAAAGTCCACTCTAGAGAAGGTGTCTTTTTATTGTGAAAACTCATTTTCTGTTGCTGTTGCTGTTGGCCAAAACTCCCCCAGAGGTTTCTGGTGTCGAAAAACAGTTTGCTGTGATGGATCAAGTGCTGGGAGCTTTATGGGCTGTGGTTTGAAGCAAAGCAGGTGGGGTCAAGGTTGAAAGACACATAGGGAGGTCAGGAGGTCGAGGCCCAGGGCAGCGTGGCCGCAGGGCCTGGGGTGGCCACCTCCTCCTCTGGCAATCTGGGGCTGGTTAGCTCAGGCTGGTCACAGGGACCATAGTGACCATCAGGGACATTTTCAGGGGTCGGGAAGCAGTCCCCTTAGAAGAAGTGAGGCCCAGGTGTCTTGGAGGCAGGAGGGTGGACTCCGTGGGCGAGTGCAGAGGTCCTGGTCCCTGAGTGCTTTAATTAGCCCTGTCCCTCTGAAACACCTGGACAGTGGCTGGACTTGGAGGTATTTTTGTTTCTCAGGATTTTGGATGTGGACCGTTGTTCTGGTTTGTGTTATACTTACCGTCTAAAGCAGTGGTTCTCCCATGTTAGCAGAGTCACCTGGAGACCGGTTAAAACACAGATTTCTGGTTGAGGCTTCCAGAAATTCTGATTTCACAGGTCTGGGGTGGGGCAGGGAATTTGTATTTTTAAAAAGTTTCAAGGTGATGACCATGCTTCTGGTCCGGGAACCACACCTTGAGAAGCCCTAGTGTAAAAGGAGGCAGACAGGAAAAGCAGAGGGGGAGACAGTTCCTCCCCGCCGGAGGCCCTGGCAATTTCCCTTGGCCCTGCCTGGCAAGGCTGAGGCCTGTGGTTTGTGACTCCCACGGGGCAGCGACCCAGCACCTGCGCAGGCCTGAGGGCTGCGGCGAGTGTGGGGTGGAAGTTGGGTGGGGGTGGGGGCTAGGGAATGGCGACGGAGGAGAATGAAATTTGGACTTGACAGCCGAGTCTTGGGGGACCCAGAACGGGGAAACCGGCTGTTTTGAGGGTGGGGAGGAAGCCACAAGAGAGCGGCGCCCGTGTAGCTTCCTGAGGAGGTCGCTGGGGGGCTGCAAGCGGCCGGGCTGCGGAGGGTCCGGGGCGTGGTGAAAGGGGTCGGGGAGCAATGGGAGGGTGATTCTTGAAGTTGGGGGGTGCGATTAGGGGGCTCGGAGCTGATATGGGGTTCCTCTCAGGGGCTGAGAGGCATGTGAGATTGGGCTTTGGGGCCCGGGGAGGGGCGCAGGGGCTGAGCCGGGGCACCCAAGGCGACCCGGAGGGGGTGGGTGCCGGCACGGAAGCGCGTGCCCCGCGGCTCGGAGGAATACGGTAGGGGCCGGCGCCGGGAGGCGGGGCCGGGGCGGGGCGGCGCGGCGGGACCGGCCGAGGAGGGAGCGGGCCGGGTCCCAGCCAGAGCCCAGCCGGCGGCCGCGCCTCCCTCGCCGTCCCCGCCTGCAGCCCGGCCGCCGCCGCCCAGCCGCCCCCGCCGGCCGCGCCGTGACGCGGGCATGAGCCTGCCCCGCGGCCCCACCGTCCCGCCGAGCAGGCACCCCCGGCCCGGGCCTCGGCGCCCAGGTAAACAGGGGGGCGCGAGGCGGGGAGGAGGACCTAGGCCGCGCCGCGCGACCCTCGCTCACTCCCACCCCTGGGGTCCCTGAGTCACTTCCCGAACCCGAGGACTCTGCAACCCCTGGGACCTTCCTACTCTGTTGTGGGGGAGGGGTGCTCAGAGACCCGCCCCCCGAAGCCATCGCCGCGGCCCCGGAACTCCCCGCGCCCTCCCCACCCCCAGCGCTCCTCTCCTGGGGACCCCGGGTCGGGAGCTGACCTCACCCGCTCCCAGTCCCACCCCGTCAGAGAAACCCAGGCCCTGTGCTCCCTGGGCCTGCCGTCCGGAAGGGGCATAACCCAGCCCGTGGCAGCCCCCAGCCTCCTCGCTGCTCCCCCAGGGCCCCGTGTTCTCTCGACCCCTCCAAATTCCAACAGACTATTTTCTACAGCCCAGCAGGCGCCACTGCCCACCCCCGCCTGCATACGCAGACCCACAGCCTAGCTCCTGGCCAGTGCCTCCTGTCCTTGAACCTTTTTCTCTTGGTCCGGAAGTCCTGTCCACCTTCTCCCACTTGGGCCCGAAGGTCTTGGGTCCAGTTAAATGCTTTCCATTCTCCCGAAGGGGCTTGAGCCGGCACTGGGCACTTGGGTGATGTGGGCAGAGCAGGGGCTCTGTGCAGCCTGTCTGTCCCGAGCCGTGGGGACAGCGCAGTTGCCAGGGCATTTGGATAGAGGACATGGGGGGTGTGTAGGTGTCTGATGATCAGGGGAGCTGAGGGGCCTGGCCTCAGCTCTAGCAGGCTCCACCACAGCGGGCAGGGGCTGGGCCTGCTTAGGGCATGTTCTGTTCTGGCCCCTTCCAGAGGGATGTGGCTCCACGGGCCATTCCTGTCCCCCCTACTTCCTCGGGTCCCAGGAGCTGTGCCCTCTCTTGCCCAGTGGCCTGCCTCGCTGTGCCTGGGCACTGGTTACTACTAGTCCTTTCCTCCCGGGCTGGGCAGCAGGGCTGGGCATGACCTCACCCCCCACCCCCGGCCAAGGTGGGGCCACCCGGCAGGGCCTGGACACAGTGTCAGCAGCACGCTTTTCCCGAGGCAGCTTTGAACCAAACTGTGGGTCCTGGGCACAGCTGGTTCTCCAGAAACAACAGTGTAACAATCTTCTGGCCATACCAGGCAGCGCTGGGACCGGGGGTGGGAGCCGCTGCGCTGCTCACACACCTCTGGAAGCTGAGCTGGGCCGGCCAGGTGGGCAGTGGTGGTGGTGGTGGGTGAGGATGAGGAGGACAAATCCTGAAGACACGTATCTGTTCGGTCCCCAAATATCGAGCACCGGCTCTGCACTAGGCACCGTCTTAGGAGCGGGGATGGAGCGATTAACTAGTCAGACAAGGCCTGGCCACCAGGAAGCTAACATTGTAGATGTCTGTCTGTGGTCGAGTAACAAAGGGACAGACAGATGAAGAACAAGAAAATCCCATGATGACGTGTGTGATGAAGACGGTGACACTGGGTGTCGCGAGAGAGGCTGACCAGCGGGGTCCCTTTGGCCAGGGTGGTCAGGGAAGGCCTCTGGGAGGAGGTGAATGAAGTGGTGGAATGAAGCTCGAGACCATGTGAGGGAACAGTGTTGACCGTGGGGAACAGCAAGTGCAGTGGGAGGGAGTTTGGCATGTTGAGGGGGGCAGGGCACCGGGGGAGAACAGAGTGGCAGCGATAGGGGAGCACAACCCCGCTTTCCTGGCTTAAGGGTCCCGCGCTGTTCAGATGTCCCCTCCTCCCACCGTTCCTCTCTGCCTAGTTGGGCATTTGGTCTGCCTTTGCCACCCACCTTGGATGAGACAGTGTTTTGGGTGGTGGCCCCTTGTGGGGACCTGCATGGGGGCACTCCCTGCTGGCCCCTGATAATCACACACCGTGGGGCGGGGCGGGGCGAGGAGTCCAGGCCAGTGGGGGCTGGGAAATGTCCCTGGTGCTGGGGAGAATCCCACAGATGGGATCTTTGCCATGGGGTGGAGACAGCCAGATGACAGTGAGATGGTGTCCAGGTAGGGCTGTCCCTGAAGCCCTGATAAGATCTGATCTCTTGTGGGGGGCAGGCCCAGCCAGGCAGGCAGCCTCTCCCACTCAGTCATTGGCTGCCAGCCTCAGCAAGTAGTGTTTGTTCTGGAGCCAAAGCCTCCAGGCAGAATCCAGGTGCAGGGAGGGGGTGCCCCGAGTGGCTGCCCCATGGGGCAGGTGGGCAGGGGGGGCCCAGGGACACCTCCCCTTCCTGGGGAGAGGAGCCTGCAGTGCCTGGCCTAGGGCAGGTTTGGTCTTCGGTCGAGCAGCAGTGTTGATGCCAGGCTGGGAGGAGGGATGGGGGCCGGGGGGCCCTGCTCCCCCCACCCACCGGAACCTTGAGAGGGGTGGCTTCTTAGCGCTGGTGGCTGCTCAGAGTCACAGGCCTCATGCCCAGAGCTGGGGAAGGGCCGGACACCTCAGGTCCTCTCGAATTAGTGGACATTACTCCCTGCCGCAGGCCCATGAGAGGCTGGTGGTGGCTCAGGAGTGATGGGGACAGTGGCCCCAGGGGCAGGCAGGGCAGGGGCTGCCTGGGCCCAATTCCTGACCTGCTGAGCCTCAGCTGCCCTCCACTCCTTGATGCCACACTGGGCTTTGACAGGCTCAGCGTGGGGGCCGCCTCTCTCGCCACAGTGCATTCCCTCTGGGTGACCCCACGTTGACCTCATTGCCTGTCAGATTTGTGGGTCCCCCCGTTGGCCGTTCGCCATCCCTTCTGACCTTCCCGTTCCCCTTTGCCGTACCATTTTGGGTCCCAGGTTGGGTCTTGCTGTTGCAAACCTCATTAGGGACCGAGTGTGGCCAGGAGTCCCTGTGACTTGGGGTCAGAGTAAGCTGCCAGGACCTCACCACCAGGCGTCCCCACGAAGGTCGCTCTTCCTGCTGGTTTATTTCTGTGGCGCTGATTCTGGACCTGGGGTACGGGGCAGGGTAGGACATGGACAGACAGGACAGGAGCACTCCTGAGAGCTTGGGCCGCAGTCACTGGGGGGTGGCCACTGGGAAGATGACTGATGGAGCCGGGAAGGAGCAGGCTTGCCTCGGGCAGGTGGAAGGCTGCCTTCTGGTAGTTTCCCAGCCCTGTCTGCACGGCAGCTCCTGAAAAAACAAAACAAAAGAAAAACAGCCCTTTGAGGTTTCAAGGCAGAAGCTCTGTCCAAAGTGGGCAGGCAGGTGCCTCATGGATTCATTTCCTCATTTAAAGTAGATGGAGTTATTCTCATTTTTTACCAATAGGGAAACTGAGGCACAGAGAAGTTAATGGCTTGCCTAGGACTACACGACCAACTGGATTCACACTCCTGGTTGTGCCATGTCTGGGCTGCCGCGGATGAACCCAGGGCCCAGTGGCTTCTTGTAGCTGTGTTCTGAAAGGGGCCTCCGCGCCCCGGGCCACGGCCTGCTAGTCATCCTGCAGGGGAGCTCACGGAGCTGGTCCTTGCCCTGTGGACAAGGCAGCCCCAGGGACAGGCAGTGGAGACAGAGCTGGGAAAATTGACCCATCTCTGACTGCCAGAGTCCTGGGGCGACACAGCCATCAGGGATCAGTGCCAGTGAGGGGACCCCAGACCAGACCTTACGGGCGGCAGGCAGACCCTTTGGGCGTGGGGGGGTCTTGGACTGAGCTGGGATGGAAGGAGTGGATGGGCAAGAGGGGAGCTGAGGGGCCTTCGGGGTGCAAGTGGGGTAGGGGAGCACTACCTTCGGTGCCCCTCTGCTTGTTTGTGGGTGCCCACCGGGATAGCCCCATCTGTTCCTTGTTAGGGACTCAACAGACAGGCCTCCCGGAGATTAATTAGTGCCAAGCTGCTGACAGATCCAGCACCACGCTTGCCCCAGGGCCCCGTGCTGGCAGCACAGATACCCGGCTGACCCCAGAAATGCTCCATTCCCACCCAGTGCTCCTGGAGACACAGTGTGGGGGGGAGGGTCATGTTGCTGGCTTAGCCCTGCCCTTGAGATTGGGTGGCAGACAAGGCTTAGGTGGTGGCAGGCAGCCAGGCCACAGTCCGTTCCTCCCCCAGGTCAGCCTCCATCACCCACCCCAGAACTTCACATTCATCCCTGGCTCTGCCCTGGGCTTGCTGTGTGACCTTAGCCATGTGGCTTGCCCTCTCTGGGCATGCTTTTCCCATCTGTGAAATGAAATGTTAGACTGGGTCACTGCTGAGATCCCCCCGAGTCTGAGTCTTTGTTACCTGTTGATCTGCCTGATTTGGGGTAGTCCTGCTGGTACCCCCATTTGCTGCTCCATATTGGCCTTCCCTTGGTGCCCGCACCGTCTCCTGCATCTGTCTGGGCTGGGTCCTGGAATTAGCTCCAGCCCATGCCCAGGACATGGGGGCACTCCTTGGCCTGGCCAGACCCCACCCTCACAGACTGGCCAGTGCTCCCAGCTCCGGTCCGGGCAAGGCGTCTGCTTCCACGGAGGCCACCTCCGGCCAGCCCAGCATTCCTGAGGCTTATCTGGGGCCCGCCCTGCTGGACTCTGCCCTCCCACCCAGGAAGCAGCACCCGGAGTTCCAGGGGCTGGGAGCAGGGCCTGGGTGGGCTTGGCGTGTTGATTCTCAGAGAGAACCAGGTACAGGACTGGGTGGGGCAGAGGGATCTGGGGGGCTGCTGAGCTGACAAGGCCGCTTGTCGTTAACCTTGCGGAGTGTGGGGCTCGCTCAGACACCAGACTCTTGGCCATCTCCTTGGACGCCCGTCCCCCATCTCTGGGAAAGCTGGAGGGGGGTCTGTGAGGGGGTTTTGCTTTTGGCAAGTTGCCCTGAATCTGCCCCAGAGTTGTGACGGTGATAGGGCCAGGGCCCAGAGGGCTGAGGGACAGCAGCTCCTGGACCAGACCCCGGCCCAGGGCTCCCAGCCGCCTCTCGCCCTCCGCCCTCGCCTCCCCCGCGGAGGGAGCCGGTCCTCCCAGGAAGGGGTTAACTGCCAGCCCCAGCCTGAGGGAGGGCACTGGGCCGGACCATTTTCCTGCTGCCTCCTCGGTTTTCCTGAATGGTTCTGCCGTCCTGGGGTGGGGAGGGAAGGGAAGGAAGAAGGGCGGGAGGAGGAGGAGGGAGGAGGAGGAGTGTGGGAAGAGGAAGGAAAAAAGAGAGCGAGACAGCGAGGGGAAGAGAAAGATGTCTCCGTCTCTAATCTCCCTGTCATTTTCATTTCCAGCCGGCGCCGGGCGAAGGAGCTGCTAGAACAATGCTGAGGCGGGCGAGGTGAGGAGCGGCCGGGCAGCCCGCGTGTCTGGAACAGGTGATCGGAGGTGCCGGCAACCGGGCACCTGGGCGTCCCTCCCCTCGCCTCCCAGGCCTGGCGCCCCGGGCACCAGGGACGGGGGAGAAACCATGGCGACCAATTTCAGCGACATCGTCAAGCAAGGCTACGTGAAGATGAAGAGCAGGAAGCTCGGGGTGAGCGACCCTGACCCGCGGCGGGGCGCTGCTGAGGGAGGGGTGCTGGGGAGGACTGATCCGGAGGCGTGGTGTCGGCACCGGGCATCGTGCGTTGTGGTCTCGAGGCTTCTCGCCAGCGGGCTGCCTGGCATGTGCCTGGGCTGGGCTCTGTCTGCGGCAGCCCCCAGCCCGGCAGGGCTGGCTGGCATCCCGGCCGCTGGGCCACTGGCTGGGCCAGCGGTTGGCGGCGTCCGATGGGCAGGCGGCTCCCCTGCTATTGTTGAAGTTGTCGCTGCCGCCGCAGGAGCGGCTGGAAATGCTGGACTGTGTCTGAGCCCAGAGCAGCTTCTCTCTTCCCCTGGCCTCCCCCCCCTCTCCTGGCCCCTTTTCCTTTAAGTACCTCCTCTCCCCTGCTTCCCGCTGCTCTCTGTGTGCAGGTATTTATTGCATTTTGGGTTGTGGTTTCCAGTGTTAAAGAAAAGTGTTTGAAAGGAGGGGGGGAGGTTGTGGGGAGGGGCGGCGGGAGGGGTGCAGAGCTGGAATTTCTGTGGTTTCCACATGAGAACTTTGGGCAAAATGACCCATTGCCCTGGGACGGGCTGCTTCCCTCCAAGTTGTTGGCAGGCGGCTCCGCGCTCAGCCCTGAGCTGGGTGCGTGGAGGGGCTGCAGAGATGAGGCCTTGGAGGGCACCCACCCTTTCCCGCCGCTGTAGCCCTCAACTGGTGACGCCCCCTCAGAAGGCACGAGTGGGGGCCGCATGGATCCGAGCGACAATCTTGATGAGGTTGTCGAGAGCCGCCGCTATGTCTCTGCCAACCCCCCACCTCCAATGGAGGGTCTGGCAGCTGCCCCCTCCCCAGTAGGAAGGAAAGCCTTGGTGACCGAGGTCGCCTAAAGTCTTGTGTTTGACCTGGGACTCCTGTCCCTCCCTTCTGTCCCCCATTGCCTTGATGGGGTGGGGGTGGGCTCAGCCGGAGTGGGGTGGGGGAGGCTGAGGAGGGGAGGAGCAGAGATCTGACACCCCCCCTCCCTGCCTGGGCATCAGACAGAGCAGGGCTGGGCTTGGAGTGGGCGGTTCGTGCCCCTCCTCCCCTCCTGTGGCCCCGAGGGGTCATGGTCAGTCTAGGCAGGGGCCAGCCGGGTGATCATTTGGGAGTGCTGGGCTGGTAGGCATGTTTGCAGTCTTATCTGAATTTGAATTTGTAGCCCCAGTTTGGGGGCCCCAGTCTAGTGGGGACAGGGCCTTGGCAGCCATCAGCTACTTTGCTCTTCCTGAGAGAGGGATGGGCCCACTGACTTGGAGCACGGAACAAAGAGAGAGGCTGGGGCCAAGGCAGGGAGGCCAAGGGAGCAGGGGCCCAGCTTCTAACATCACTCCTGGTCCTGTGGCCTCGGACCCAGCATGTCCCCAAGGGGCCAGCCGGGCTGAGGCCCTGGCCAGGGCGGAGCATGCCAAGAAGACCCCAGTCACAGAGACAGCCCCAGTGGCTGACAGGTGGGCACAGCCAAGGGGAGGGGTTGGGAGGCGGGGTCCCCCCCATGCGGGGAATTCAGCTTCCCTCTGCAGACCTGAGCCTCACTTCCCCTGAGGAGAGGGGCTGCAGTCACTCCCGAGCAGCCATTGCTGTCTCAGCCCAGAGGCGGGGGGAGGGCTGGAAGCGGGGAGCGACCCTCCTACCTGCCAGGGCCCTGCTCCCGACAGGCTGTGTGGGAGCCTTTCTGAAGCACTGATCAAAGCCCTGGGAGAAGTGGGAAGGAGGGCTCTTGAGTGCAGCGGCTCCCTGGGGCTGCACATGTGTACCCTGTAACCTGGCAACCGGGGTGCTCAGGCCCCCAGGCCTTCTGCCCTGACACCGCAGGCTGCTCGGAGCCCACCCTGGCAGGGTGTATCTGGGTCAGCAGCGTTCATTCATCCGTCCGTCCATTCACTCACCGTCCCTTCCTGTGGCCATTCACTGTTAGCAGAGCTCTGCTAACCAGGCTGCCAGGCGGCGAGTGGGGATTCTGAGAATAACATTCAGCGTCTGCCGTACAGGTGCCCTGCAGCTGAGAGCCGAGGGCTGCCGCGGTTCGGGTGGCCAGGCCAGGCGCCGGGCCGGGATCCGGGGTGTGGGGGCAAACATACCTCCTAGGGACCCAGACAGGAGCCAGAAGTGGCCTGGCTCTGAGTGGCTTCTTGGGATGGGGACTGCCCAGGCCTACTGCGCCCTGTGACCCTGCCTGCCAAGGACCTGGTGCCCCCATGGCAGAGTAGGGCTGGCGGGCGAGTGGGGCCCAGAGGCCCCTTCACCTTTCCTGCTGTGCTCCGGCCACCCCTGTCTCCCTGTGTGCTGGCGAGAGGAACGCCAGAGACCCCTGGGGACCACTCTGTGGGCTTTTGGAGTGCCTGGTGACAGGAGGGGACGACCCCAGCCACAGACTCAGGGCTGAACAGAGCCTGAGGCAGGAGGGAGGGGCGAGGGAAGAAGAGTCAGCAGCCGAGGCAGGTGGCTGGGGCCACCCCTCAGGTGTGTGACAGGCCACAGAGAATTGAGGTGGTTGGAGGCACAGAGGCATTGGCACTGGTGGGGACAGGAGGGAAGGCGCCGTGCTGTGGGGTAACCCGCGTTCCTGGCTCTGCCCCTTTACCCCCGACACCCTCTGGCTTCCCAGCTGGGGCAGGGAAATACCCTGGCCTCCTCGCTTCAGGGCTGGCAGGGGAATGAAAAGAGGGTGCGGGAGAGCCCCTGGAGACAAGAGTGGGGGTCACCAACACCGAGAGAGAACGAGGGGTGTGGTGCTGTGGGGCCTGGCAGCGGGCAGGGGTCTAATCCCAGTCCCTAGGAAGACTCCTCAGTTGCGGCTGGCACTGCCGGAGCCCTGGCCGACGTCACATGCCGGGGGCTACGAGGATCAGCTCTGGATCTAGACAGCCTGTGGTCACTACCAGCACCACCATTTATTAGCTGTGTTGGTGCCTCTCTTTCCCCATCTATAAAATGGATGTTAATAGAACCGACCTCAGAGTGGCCCTAAGACTGTGAAGAATGCTAGTAACAAAATGTATGAGTAGGAGGCACTCAACAGATGGTGGCTACTTACAGTAAATTCAGAGCTGGGTGCACAGTACACGCTAACTCAGGAGAGCGTCCTTTATGGAACAGCATTGTGGAGCCAGCCAAGAAATGATGCCCTTTCGATTTGGGGACAGGCTCTCTCCCAGGGAGGTGGCACTGCTGGTGACGCCTCTCCCAGGTTGCCCCAGGCTGGGGCTCCAGGGAAGGCTTGCGGCAGTGCCCCCTGCGCAGGCAGGGCAACTGCAGGGCCGTGCTGGCTGGGGTGGGAGCGGTCCGGGGAGGCCTGACCCCCTGCCATCTTGCCCCACAGATCTACCGGAGGTGCTGGCTGGTGTTCCGGAAATCCTCCAGCAAGGGGCCCCAGCGGCTGGAGAAGTACCCGGATGAGAAGTCAGTGTGCCTGCGAGGCTGCCCCAAGGTTAGGGGGCCTGGGCCCTAGCTCCCCCAGCCCGTAAGCAAAGACGGTTTGCTAGTCCTGAGGTCCGACAGCACCCTCCTGGGGGTTGCAGAGCCATGGGGGATGCTAGGGTGGGGAGCACGCTAACCTGGCTAAGTCCCTTGTGGATGCTGTCCCAGGTGACCGAGATCAGCAATGTCAAATGTGTCACACGGCTCCCCAAGGAGACCAAGCGGCAGGCGGTGGCCATCATATTCACAGATGACTCGGCACGTACCTTCACCTGCGACTCAGGTGAGGCACTGGGGCGCACGCCTCCGTGTGGTCTCCCTGGGCATGGCTGGCGGTCTGGCCAGGAGGCAGAGCAGGGCTAGCCCTGGGTGGAGATGGTGACGCGGGGGTGCCTTTGAGGGAGCAGGCCCCCAGAATCGAGGTAGGGCAGGCAGGCAGAATCCACTGCCATTGCCCTCCCTTCTGGGCATGGTGGGGTGATGCAGCCTCAGGCAGATGGGTCAGCTGCGGGGGGACACTGAGCTGGCAGCATGTTGAGGTCCCATTTTCTGCAGAGCTGGAGGCTGAAGAGTGGTACAAGACACTATCCGTGGAGTGTCTGGGGTCGCGGCTGAACGACATCAGCCTGGGAGAACCTGACCTCCTGGCCCCAGGGGTGCAGTGTGAGCAGACAGGTGAGGCCTGGCCCTGGCCCTGGGGGTCGGGGGGAGGAAGAGGAGGGGAGGAGGGCCCCCTCTCGGACATCTCCAGGCCCACTGTGCTCCCTCCTGCTGCAGACCGCTTCAATGTCTTCCTGCTGCCCTGCCCCAACCTGGACGTGTACGGCGAGTGCAAGCTGCAGATCACCCACGAGAACATCTACCTCTGGGACATACACAACCCCCGCGTGAAGCTCGTCTCGTGGCCCCTCTGCTCACTGCGCCGCTATGGCCGGGACGCCACACGCTTTACCTTTGAGGCTGGCCGGTAGGACCCTCTAGCTCCCCACCCCTGTCCCTCTCTGGTCACAATGGTGGCTGCCATTCGCTCTGTGTCAGGCACTATGCTAGGAACTTGATTTATTTATCGGCCTAGCGATCCAAAGGGGAATGTCATGTTCCCATTTTATAGATGAAGAAACCGAGGCTGAGAAAGTAACTTGCCCACGGCAGGCAGATCAAGTGAAGCTGTTTACCAAAAGTTCAACTGCTTGGGCTCGAGTCGAGTCCTGGCACTGGCACTTACTAGCCCTGTGATTGTGGACCTGAGTCTGTTTCCTCATCTGTCAAATAGGTGACCCTCACAGAATTGTGGTGAGGATTGGTATCCCCTGTCTTGAACTCTGGAGTCAGCTTGCTTACCCTTGAATTCTGTATAATCCTTTGTATAACCTCGGTCGAGTTACTTGTCTTCTGTGTGCCTGGGTTTCATCTGTAAAATTGTTTGAGAAAACACGTAATAATGAGGAAATTCAATAATGCACAGACCAAGAGGGTGGTGGTAGAGAAAACCGGGTTAATTTCCCTAAAGAGTTTAGACCACCCCACCTGACACACGGAAAATGCTCGGTACGTTTGCACCGTGTGGTCAGATTCCCAGACCACAGCCCTGCTGTTCCCCAGGCCAGGGGTGCAGCCACAGCTTGTGGTGGCATCCCCACCACCTTGCCCCCCGTGTCTCCTGCGTCCCCAGGATGTGCGATGCTGGCGAAGGGCTCTACACCTTCCAGACACAGGAGGGGGAGCAGATTTACCAGCGGGTCCACAGTGCCACCCTGGCCATCGCCGAGCAGCACAAGCGGGTGCTGCTGGAGATGGAGAAGAACGTGAGGGTGAGCGGCGGCCATCGGTCCAGGGTGCAGGGAGGCAGGTGCCTGGGGTCTGCGCGCTAAGTCTCTGCCATGCGTAGAGGCAGGGAGGGTACTGGGCTGGCCGCGCGGGGATGATGTCAGCTGCCGTCCCCAGAGCTAACAGGAGGGCCCCTCTTCTGTACCCACAGCTGCTGAACAAGGGCACAGAACACTACTCGTACCCCTGCACACCCACCACCATGCTGCCCCGCAGCGCCTACTGGCACCACATCACGGGCTCCCAGAACATCGCTGAAGCCTCCAGCTATGCCGGTGAGCCACTGCCGTGCCCCACACGTAGAGAGACCACCCAGGGGCACAAGCTAGCCTGAAGAGGGGAACTGGGGTCCAGAGGCCTTTGGGGAGGCAGGCAGAGCTGGCAGGCTCAGCTCAGTGGCACGAGGCACACGGAGGAGGGTACATCGTGCTCTTTAGTGCCAGGCCCTGTGGGGATGGGGCCTACTGGGCAGGGGTCTTTTGACCTAGATCTCAGTTCTGAGCGGCTTCTGTGCCCACAGGTGAGGGGTGTGGGGCAGCCCAGGCCAGCTCAGAAACGGACCTCCTCAACAGATTCATCCTGCTAAAGCCAAAGCCCAGCGCGGGGGACAGCAGCGAGGCCAAGACCCCATCGCAGTGACGGCAGCGCTGTGAGCACAGAAGACTGCTGGGGGCTGCCTGCAGCGTACGGTGGAGCCTGGAGAAAGGGGGCAAGCTGTCCCCTCCTTGCCCCCAAGGGTGAGGCTGGACCAAGGCAAAGGGCTGGCCACACCACCTGAGCATGTGTGAGGGGCTGGCGCTACCGTGGGACTGTATACTGTTAATGATTTTAATATATATGGCTTATGACATATTCTATATTAATGAGATTGCCCCCTGTCCTTCCCCGCCAACACGTCCCCATTTTTTAATCCCGTGACCAGGCCACGGTCAGGGCTGGTTTTGAGCACGTGGGCAGCGGTTTCCCTGTCCTCCGTGGCACACCCCCCTGCTGCCAGGACCTGTCTGAACTGCCCAGGGCCAGAGGAAGGGGACAGTCAGAACTCAAGGCTGGCATTCTGACTGCTGGCTTTTCCCACGCAGCCCAGGGCCCAAGACAGCAGGTGGCTTCCCAGTTCCTCTGGGCCTAGAATGGCACAGGAAGGATCTAAATTTCCACTGTGTCACTTGCCAGCCTCGTACTTGGAGTCTTAAGCAGAGGTGACATTTGGTTGATGCCTCAGGTGAAAATCTGGTTTTAAAATGTAATTTCCACACAGGCTCCTTCCTGCTTAGTAGGCTAAGATGCCCTCGGGCTGGGGGTGCTGATTCCCTCAGCCTTGCGGAGGAAGGCAGGGCTGCTGTGGGGAGCACGCCTGCTGCCCTCTCGCTGACCAGGGGTGGACAACGCCCCAGCAGAGGGAGCCCGTCCGCCCGCCGTCTGGCCACCCTGGGCCAGCGAAAGCACTCGGAAAGCAAGACCTTCCCACTTTCTCCTCCCCACATGGTGCTGAGGCTCCCTGCTGAAACGCAATTAAAGCAATTCATTTTCTAGTGCTGGTATTTATCGACTACCATGCAGAAGGGCTATCTTTCTATTCACATCAAACCTTTGGTTGCGTGGTTTTTTTGCTTTTTTAAAAAATACTTTAGGGTTCTGATTTGTGGGACTTGACCTTGTAAATAACCACTATTCAAGCTGTGGCAGGAGGACGATGACGAGGCCCCTCCCAAAGGAGCCCTAGAGCCAGGGAGGTGGCTTAGCCCGCTCAGCTCTGACCACCCAGAGGCGTGAGCTTCCCTGAAGAGGGGGACTGGGGTCCAAAGGCCTTTGGGCAGGGAGGCGGAGCTGGCTGGCTCAGCTAAGTGGCACGATGACGCATGAAGGAGATTATGTTGTGCTCTTTATTGCCAAAAATAAACACTTTTAAAAAGACAACTATTGTTAATCAATAAATATCCCTTCCTTTCTGTACTGGATCCCTGGTTTTCTCCAGGCTGCCTAATTAACTGCTTTGGGTCTGTTCCCAGCAGGAGACAGCGCTAAGGGGTAAGGCCAAAACCTTCATACGGAGAAATGAATACTGCACGTGGGGGGGCCCCTGCCGCGCCCCCACACTAACTGATCAGGCCATGAAGACCGATTTCGTAACCCCTGGGTAGAGAATGAAATATCATGTCTATCTGCGGGGGAAGCACACAGCCACGGTCTAAGGCTATTCTCAAAAGGCTATGTCACCTGGGAATCTGAAGTACCAATAGGCTGGCCCCGGAGAAAGGACCAAAAGGGTTTACAGGCTTCCTCAGTGAAGATTCTCACACTCAGTCCTAACAGCAGAAACGTAAGGTACAACTGTGAAAATTCCTCCTTTTGGGCCGAAAGGGTTTAAAGCAGAGAGCTGGAATGGCCAGGAGAGGAGAGGTCCCGCGCAGCTGTTCTGAGCAAGGAGGCAGCACGGCCCTACAGGTGCGTTAGGAAGCAGGGCGGAAGGGATGTCTGGGGTTCTGGGGAGCACTGTTGGCTATTAGTAGGCACGGCCCGTAAAAAACTATCCTGCCCGAATAGTAGCGACATCCCTAGTAATCCATCTATGACCCCCTTCTAGTTGGCACTGATGACTTGCCAAGAAGCTTAAGCAACAGAACAGATCTCAGGAACTAGAATTCTCAGACACCCAAAACCCCGCTGCTGGCTTGAATCCCTTTGTGCTGACACAGGCGGGTGGCAGCTAGTTTATGGTGAGTACATCACTCTGGATCTCGTGGCTTAACTGGGTCTGTAAATCACTCAGCTTCTTCTTCAGTCCGGAGAGGGCTGAGAGGACAATGGTTTCGGGGCGCAGAGAGCCACAGGACTCCACGTTGTAGTAAAACCTAGGAGGCGAGAGTCCAGTGAGAGCCCTCGCGAGGCAGGCTGGCCAGCCTGAACCGCGACCACCGACAACCCTTCCTCCTCCTCCTGGGCCTTGACTGCGTTCCCACCAGGAAATGACCTTCCATCTAAGACCTCTTACAGAGCGGCCCCAACCCACTCTGCAGGACCCCAAGGAGCCCAGAGTACCTAATAAGGAACTGTGAAAACCCCAAACAATTCTGTATGTGTATCCCATACTGACACGGAAAATCCAGTTAGTGGTGGCCACGTGCTGCAGCCCCTTCACATTCATCACTGCAGGACCTCGGCCCAAATTTCTGCCCCTAGCTTGGACCTCAAGAGTCTCTTCTTCAGGGGTGGAAAGTCAGAATAGGGACAACTTGCATAACTAGAGGACCTCTCTTTCTCAGTGACCCAAAGGGGACGATGCCTGGCCCTAGGGATGTGCACACACCACAGGCTTAGTTTAGCAGTTAGTGGCCCCTGCTCGGCTTATGAGGCCTGGGACATCAGGCAGAGGGGCTGCCTAACTCAGAGCCTGCAGCAAAACCACATTCTTACACACTCCGCCTTCCCGTGTCGGACCAGGGCTTACCTCTCTGGCTTGCCGTTGGGGTCATAGGGAGCCTGTGACTCGTCCTCATCCAGCTCCGAGTACTCACTCTTTGGCCTGAGGTCAAACACAGGTCAGCACAAGGTTGCTACCGCTGCTTTTAGGGCACTTAAGCTCTTAGAGAGCCTGCGCCATCTCAGTCACTAGCAGCCATTTCCACCCCCACGCCCACCCTGAACACCTTCCCCTACTCTAATCTGGAACATACCATTCCTCGGGCTTGGGGTACACTGTGTGCCTCAGGGCATTGTCCGGATCATATTCAAAAGCCACCCCCGCAGTAGGGTTCCACTTGGCATGTTCTTTGCCAAAACCTTTTTTGGCATAGGCTCGAAGTCTCAGCT
This sequence comes from Avahi laniger, assembly GCA_963575035.1. NCBI lineage: Eukaryota > Metazoa > Chordata > Mammalia > Primates > Indriidae > Avahi > Avahi laniger. The sequence goes on from CAUYSK010026137.1 coordinate 16,462, forward strand.
CCTGGCCCTTTCTCAACTTGACGATGAGAATGTCTGCAGGGAGAGGTACGAGTCGGGCAAGGGCAGGAGAGGCATGGTTCTCCAAAGCCTGACTGCAGTGTCACTAGGAGACCATGCACATCTGGAAAATGGGTCTAGATTCCATTTACAAGGATACCAGGCAGCACAAGAGGCCGTGTCTGGCCTCTGCTTCCCTCTTGTCCACACAGCACGAGGTCAGGAAGGTATCTGCCCGCTCACTCCAGCGCCTTACCGTCCTGTTCCACATAGTCATTGGGGTCATTATCTCGGTTCCGGGATGTCACCTGCAGGGAGCCCAAACAGAAGCATTTATCAGCCACTCCCCTCCCGGTCACCTCCTCTGCCCACCATCTCCCAGCACCAGTCTGTCAACCAGGGAAAGGGTGCCTGAGGCGGCGGCAGAGGTGCCTCTCAGGATGCCGCCCTGCACTTCATGGTATGGTGACAGCCTTCTCAGTCAAACCAATGCCGTGGCCTTTAAAACGGTCCCTGGGTGACAGATAGCACCGATAATGCTTCTGCCCAAGAATCCAGAACTAGCACTTCCAGGCATCAGGTTAAAGGAAGCCAACATTTTATAAGGTCAGCCCCACTCTGGCCCACTTGGAGCCAGAAACAGAAAGAGAAGGGCAAAGGCCCCGGCAGGGAGGGCGCTCTCGTGCACTGACTGGAATGACCCGAAGGTTGTTGGAGACGAGGTCTCGCGATGTGACGTGACGAGTCTGGTCTTCATTGCACCGCACGTCGAGGGTGAACTCCACCGAGCACTCGGGGCAGAACTCTTCACACGTGCAGTCCTGAGGCAGGAAGAGAAGCGGGAATGAGGCTACTTCTAGATGGTGGACCCTGACTTGGCTCCCTGCTTCCAATACCCAGCTCCTCACGTTTCTTCAGCTGTAAACAGGGGCTGGTGACAGTCTGCAGGCTCTCAGGGCTGGGACAGTCTGGCATCCCATTCTCACGGACTGCCCAAGTTTAGAGACAACCTATAAGCACGTGCTGGTGCCCACGTTTCCTTCCCAGCCCGCCAGCTGCCAGGCCCCGCTGGGAGGCGCGCTGCCAACACCCCTCTCCCTGCGGCCCTCAGAGAACCAAGGCTATCAAGGGAGAAGACGATGCTTTCACACTCTACAGTTCAGCTGCCCGTGAACTACGTGGACCAGCCTGGGAACGCAACCATCATCTAAAGTAAGACAAGCCAGGAACAACGGAAAAAAGTACATTTCAGCTTCTAGACTACTGACCTTTTCTGAAAAAACTTTTCTATCATAGAAAATTTCATACATACAAAAAACAGAGAAAAATAGAAGAAACTGCCACGATGTGGCCATCTCCCAGCTTCCATAATTATAAACACTTTGCCGTTTTTATAACAACTGAGGCATTCCTATGTTAGGGCCTATCTGTTACAGTTTAATTTCAGGCAAGAAGAGAGTTACTACAATGTATTCACGCGAGCTCTTTTCTCCCTCACACCAGTAAGGAAAATCCAGTGTACTTTTGATGTCTGTGACATGACGAAAGAAGAAGCAACTACGGGTCGCACTTGGGGAGTCTGCAGTCACACACAGGTGAGGGAGGAAGGCAACCCAGAACCCTGGGACTGAATCACTCTTAGAAACGTGAAATGGGAGAATCAAAATGTAATGGAAGATAAAAATATGAAAAAGTACTCAACCTCAAAAAAAAAGCATTCTGGAAGGAGGAGTCTGTCTGACACACAAAGAGACTTAAGAGCTACAACCAAATGAATCTTGACTGGACCAAGACTGACCCACAAAGAAAAAACAATAAAGGACATTTGCGGGACAGCCGGGAAGATCTGAATACAGACTGAATATAGATGTCACACATTAACGCTGATTTTCTTAGGCAGAATAATAGTGCAGTTACGGTGGGAAATATCCTTTTTCTTAGAAGATGCATACTGAAGTACTTAGAAGTGTCAGGACATCTGCAACTCACCTTCAAATAGTTCCGCAAATAACATATACATGAAAAGTAAAATCAATATTAATAATTGGGAACTATAGGTGAAAAGTAAATGAGTGTTTATTTATTCTACACTTTCAACTTTTCTGTAGATTTTCAGAAAAAGCAAAAAACGAAGACAAAACACAGAGAGAGAGAAGACTGTACCATCTTTGTTCAATAAACACTAGAAAAAAATTTAATGAGAGCAATTGCTGGGTCACAGGGCATGCATCTAATACAAGACATTGCCAAATCACTCTTAATCAATTGTACAATTGTCCCCACCAATTTCTTAAAAACAGAAATCTGGAGATGTGAAACAAATAAGGCAAGATGGTGACATGTGACCAAGTGTTAGGTGGGAGCATGAGTATTTGTTATACTAGCTCCACACCCTTTTGTGTGCTTCCATATTTCTTTAAAAAATATATATATATATATATGTTTATAAAATACATCAAATTAGCCACCACGAAAACGACATGCCCTTGGGAATATAGGAAAATAGGCAGATTCAGGATCAGCCTCCAGCTGTTATCTGGTGCGGCCCTAGTGAAAGGATGAAGGCGTAACCTACTCCCAACCGGCTCTCTCCGCACTGCCAAGGTCTGTTAACATGCAGCAGACGGCGCAAACACGATCAGGGCAGGGGCTGAGACCGTAAGTCTGGCCATGCTTAACCAGCATCACCTATGGGGAGAGGCATGAATCCGGCAGACACCAGGACTGCTAAGTCCTTCGGGTGCTGCTCCTATGGGGACAACTTCCACTCCCTCTTGCCCCCCCACCACACACACCCCTTTCAGTTGACTCCCTTTAGCTGTCTAGGCCCCCGCCCCTGAGAAGAGATGCTCTGGAAGGAACAGCCCCACTGTTCAGCATTCTGTTGGGATAGCCCCCTTCGTGTGGCCGGCTGGTGAGACTCCCTGAAGCCCTGTGTGCCTATCAATCAGAAGCCCCTTGAGAACTGAGGACCAAGGCGGGCCTCAAGCTCCAGACATCTCCGCCCTGTTGTTCTAACACTACTATACAATCCAAGCCGGACGCGAGATGTCGGGAACAGTCCCTCTGAGGACTGAAGCTGCGCCCCCGTCCCCCATCCACCCAATCACGCAGCATACCCGGGAGTACTGTAGCTTGTCCACAATGTCATCACTGATGAGGGGAATCAATCCTGTAAAACACAGAAAGGCACGTTAAAGAAGGCTAAATAGCCAAGCCAAAACAAGAACCTAGAAGTCCTTTGGGGGTGGGGGTTGGCGGAGGCCCCCTCCTCTGACACCCTCCCGTCCACCTTCCAAAACCAGCACTCACCAAGCCTGTGAGCGATGAACTCATCGTGAAGGACTGAGGAATTGGCATCAATTTGAACCCAGTCGATGGCTTAAAAAAAGGAAGAAGCAGACATGCAATTTAGTCATCGAATTCACCTAAAGACTTACAGCACTGGTTCTCGACATTTAGCAATCACCCGATGCATGCTAAATTGGAGATACCTGGGCCAGAGGTACTGATTCCACAGAGCTACAATGGGGCCAAGGAATGTGCATTTTAACGAGAACCACACGTACCACAACCCACCTTCCTGCCCAGGTGAATTTAACGCAGGAGGTTCCCTGCTCTACACAGAAAACCACTGACTTAGAGAATACCAAGGGAGTGGGAGTGTTTCTTTGAGCTGAATATTTTCCATGAGAAGCACTTAAACAGGCTACCTGTGCCAACACCAGAACACGACCTATTTGGGCACTTAAAAGTTAGAGACAACCTTAGAGAAATAACACAGACTCAACAGTCAATACCTCATTTTATGATTCAATAACCAGATCACCTGATTTAGCACTTTATTAGCCTCAATCAACAAATGCTTACTGAATTCCTTTAATGGGCAAGGCACACTAAATATAAAACCCAATCCCTACCGGCAATGAGCGGGTAGGAAGGTAAGAACTGTACTATCACACGTGCTTGACTAAGATGCACATTTATTCATTCATAAACAAACATCTGCACATAACCAATTAAATCCAGAAATCAAATGGCATCGCAGTCCAACTGCCAAATGAGGGGCATGGACACTAGGAACAAAGGTCAGAAGAGGCCAGGTCCCTACCTGCTTTGTCCTGCTAGGCTCCCTATTGCTTCCCCAACCCAGGCCAAATAAGGACCACGACCAAAGCTTTTCCGCCTCTTTACTCCGTCTGGCACACCCCTAGCCTCTCCTGTGCAGGTTAAAATCCTCTGAGCCTCCCAAAAAACCAAGCCTTGCCTGCCCTCCGTGCCCTGGATGTGATCACTCTCTGCCTCTGAACTCCTTTCTCACAAAACTTTGTTGAGACTCCCCTTAAGACACTTGCCTTGTGTCATGTTTGTATATGTCTTGTCTCTATCTCAAGCTTCAAAAAATTCCTTGAGGCAGAGTATTGAGATATCTTTGTACTAGGGTGCTCGATACTACTTGCAGAACTGGATTTGTGAAGAAAGTGGCATTTGGACTCAGAATGTCAGGGCTGCATCTCCAAGTGTTAATACAATTCCCTCATTTTACTCCTGAGGAAACTGAGGCCTAGAGGCCTGAAGTGATGAGGCAAAGGGAGGGCCGGCAATCCAAGCTAAGTTGAAGTGACTGGGGGTGGTGGTGGTGGATAAACAACAATGTTCTCTTGCTTACTAGTCATCTGGCCTGCTTATTTCCTTAAAAACAAGGCTAAACACCTGATGCAGCAGCTATGACTGTGGTATTCTATACAAGCATAGTCAATGCATCAAACACCCGGAGCAGGGTGCCTGGAACCAGACCAGAAACAGATCTTCCCTCCTGTAAGGTTCGGCTGCACTGTAGCTAGACTTCTGAACTACTGATCAAAGTCCATCTTGTACTGATGTTGTCTGTGGATTCCTCTCTCCCCTGCAACCTCGCTGTGAACTTCGTGAAACCCCTGTTCTATAACAGCTTTGCATTCCCACTGCCTACCGCCATGCGTGGCATGTCAATGCTCCATAACTGCAGTGGAAAAGACATCTACCAGTATTGAACACTCGCTAAACGCAAGGCACTTAATATGCACTACACTACTTAACCCAGGATATCACCCTGATGAGTACCATGAGTGCCCACAGAAGTTCAGTAACTTGCGCAAGTTTCGCGAAGACAGTAAGTGGAAACAGTATTCAAACCCAAGTCAGCACGCTCCTAAACCCATGCTCCTGAGCAATGCATATACAGTGTAAGGGTGGACCTAAGTGGCCCTGTTGCCGAACCCTGCTGCGCGGCGGGCAACACTGAACCCCCCTTGTGGGTGCGGTAACAGCCCGTGGGAGCCGGGGAGGTGGCCTAGGGCACAGCGTGTGACCAAGCCTCCAGCACTGCAGTTTTCTCAGCACCCCCACCCCCACCCCAGGACGGGAGCCCCAGGGCGTGCGTGGGGATGATGGGACGGCCGGGGTCGCTTACCTATTATGGGAACCTCAGCGATGAAGACCCTCCGGATAGAATTGGCCACCCTGAAGGATGAAAAACCAAGTGGCGTGAGGGTCCCGCAGCCCCACGTTTCCAAAGCTAAAGCCCTGGCCCAGGGGGCGGCGGCTCGGGAAGAACATCACCCCCGCCCCCCACTCCGGCCCAGCCCGGGCCTCCCGGCGCTCCCGAGCCCCCAGTCTCGTCCCTCGGCAGCCTTACGCCAGGTCCGTATTCTCGATGATGAACTTGACATTCTCGTCGGTGAGCTCCGTGATCCGCACGGTGGGCTGGTTGGCGTACGGCATTGCGACCCTGGGCGACCGGCCTCTACGCCCTTCCGCCGCCGCCACCGGAAGTCGCTCAGCGCGGCCCCGGCCGCTTCCCGGAGACGCCCTCGCAGCGCCACCTGCTGCTCGGAGGCCGGGACTGCCCGGGCCCGGCGTTTTCTATCCCCACCTGTTTTAAAAACGCACCAGGTTCGGCCATCTAGGGGGTAGTTTGGCAAAACATGCATACGCCCTTGTCTCGACAATAACACTTTAAGATTTCATACTGCAGAAATATTTGCAGTTGTAAACTAAGATCCATGTACAGGGATGCACGCGGCAGTACAGTTTGTAATGGCAAAAGATAAACAAAACTCACTAGCCTTTGACAGACCTGAATAAATATAGACACGTACAAATACTATGAAGCCTTTAATAAGAACGAAGTAAATTCGCATATCTATGGAAAAATAAGAATATAGTTTAATAATGCACGTATACTTTAGCAAAGTATACCTGAATGATAGGCATATGCCTTTCCCTTCCACTCTCAAGTCTGGGCCACACACTTTGAAAACTGCAGGGAAAGATACAGGCTCTTTGACATAACGCACCATTCTGCGCACTTGCGGTGAGCGAGCGGGAGCTCTTCATTGTGGCATCCCCAGTGCCTGGCAGTGCACACTGGGTAGGGCGTATGCTCCATAGAGAATAACTGAGGTCCCTTAAAGAGCCTGGAAAGAGGTTTGAATGGACCCCCCAAAAGTGGCAGCTGCTCACATAGAGGCCCTAAGATAGAATTTGGCAGGAGCCACATTTAGAGGGCAGAAGAGTAACCAGAGGATAAAGAGGAGTTTCCCTTAGCAAGGAGTCACACCTCCTCCCAAGACAGAGAGGGGGACAACTACCGGTTCCACAGCCTGTGTCATCTCAGGAAATTGGGAATTACGGTTGTCTGCCGAGTGGAGGACGGTGCTACATAAAGGATACAGGAGACACTGCAATGAAGTCTGGAATGGCTACTGCAAAAACTTCACAGGGTGTCAAGAGATACAAGGAATTAAGAGAGCTGCAGAAAGGACACAGTGGAAGGCCCATAGGAAGAAATTTTAAATTCAATTAGCTCCTGACTTGCTCTATCAATATTCAGCTGACTTAGGAGAAAGAGCAAAGCAGAACACAGAGTTAACCAGATGTGCAAAGGGAGCCCCACCGGTGTAGAGGCTGAGAAAATTACTGAGGCTAAAGAATGTATCACTGAAACGGTGACAGACAAGAGCAGCCAAGGGAGCTAATGGTTTGGGGGAAGCCTCCTGTTACCCTATTTTACTGATGGCAGGACTGGGGCCCTGAGAAATAGAGCTGCCACAACTGCCCAGTGGGTATTACGCGGCACCAGGGCCAGAACTCAAGTGCCCTGGCTGCTAGCCTCGAGCCTTTCCGACAGCACTGCTGGCTCCCTCTGGGGTCTCAGATACTTAGCGTGGTCTTTATGGAAACTAATTGCACACAAGGACACTGCTTCAAACGTATTTATTGTTCTTTTTACAAACCGTAAATATGCTAATAATCCTCCTGCAATGAATGCTGGTGTGATGTGATACCAGGCCTGGGATCACACCTCTGTCCAGCAGGCACCTGTCTCAGGTGAGGCAGTTTGTTTTCTGAGCATCTCAGGACCCCTGAAGAGGGAAGGGGCCGCAAGGAACACCTTGGCGTACACATGCCTGAGCTGTGCTGGGGGTGAGCTGCCACCTTGTGGTAGCTCCGGCCCTTGACTCTGGCTTGGGAGCCCCAGGGAGCATTTCTCGGAAGGTTAAGACATCATCAAGGTGCCCAAGAGACCATGACAGGGACGTGCTGCATTTCCGTGGCTTGAGTGCTTGGCAGAGAGCCTCATTTCCCACAGCTGCAGTGCAGAAAGGCATCACGACGCCTGGCCTGGTATTAGGAACTGAAGAAGTGGCCCAGTCCTGGGCCAGAATCGTGTGAAGTGCCCTGTGGCTTCCAAGTGGCTGTGGTAATGACTCAGGAATTCTTCGGTGTGTTCTCATTAACACTCGGTTACGTGGACGGCACTTCATACTTTTCAGAGCCCTTTTCATCTATCCACTTATTTTCTTCAGGGCACTCTAGCTTACCCCCCTTCCTTTCACCGGCGCTGGTTTAGACCTGTTAAGTTCTTGAGCTGATACAGGGATGGAAACAGAGAGAGTGGTGAGGTGTTGCCCTGCCTGAGACTCCAATGGGAAAGATCAGGGTTTCAAGGCGGCAGGTGTGGCTATGATACAGAGACTTGACATACCAGGGTCCCAGGAGTCAGTGCTCTTCTTTTTTTTTTTTTGAGACAGGATCTCGCTCTGTCACCTGGGCTACAATGCAGTGGCATCATTATAGCTCACTGCAAGCTCAAACTCCTGGGCTCAAGTGATCCTCTTCCCTCAGCCTCCCGAGTGGCTGGGACTACAGGTGTGAACTATCACATCTGGCTAATTTTTGTATTTTTTGTAGAGACAGGGTCTCGTTCTTGCTCAGGGTTATCTTGAACTCCTGACCTCAAGCAATCTGCCCACCTAGGCCTTCCCAAGTGCTAGGATTACAGGCGTGAGCAACCCTGTCTGGCCCAGTGCTATTTCTTGATACCAGTAAAAAACAAAAAGTTGGGTATTTGGGATCAGGACATGGGCTGAACCAGTGTCAGCCTTATTATCAGCTTTCCAGTTTAAGGCTACGAAACGATGTGGGGTGAGTGACACATGCTGTAAGCATTACAGGGCCGGAGTGGGATCGGGGCTGGGCAGGGATAAGCTGGGTGGTACTCACCGTCACCGCTGCGCCCATGAGTCCTTGCACCAGTGCGTCTCCAGTGGACTTTACCTAGAAGGAGTCAGAGTCAGGTTTCCTTAAGCCACAAGCTGAAAGGTGGGACAGCTAGGACGAGTCAGGAGGCCTATGAGCCTCAAAGGTAGAGTCAAGAGGGCCATGTGTACTGGAAGGAGAGCTGGTGCAGAAAACAATCACAAATGGGCAAAGCATGGCTCTTAGGGAAGGGCTGGCACAAGAAGAACCAGCCAGGCTCCCTGGTAAGGCCCTCAGAACTGTCAGCTGAGGCCAAAAGGGAGCAAGAAAACAGCCAGGTGACCAGCTATGGCCTGAGAGGGATGAGTGTGCCTTCAGAAGAGGGTTTGCAAATGGCTAGGCCCCCAGCTACCTGCTTGGCAGTGTGGCCTATGTTCATTGCATCATTAACTCGGTTTTCCAGGAAGCGCCAAGTGTCCTCGAAGTCCGGGGAGGAGTCCTGCATCATCACCAGCTCTGTTGTGTTGTAGATGCCAGCCAGCACGGCTCGGCGGGTGTACCAGTTAAACTGCAAAGAAACCCACCCGGGAAGGGGTTACCACTACTGCTGTGGGCCGGGGGAAGTCTGGGGTCGTTCCCACCCCAGGCCATGGGAACTCCCGGGCTCCCTCCTGATTTCTCCTTTCCCTCACAGACACATATGACCCTGTGGACATCACTGCGTCAAACTTGGCTGAGCATCAGAATTACCTAGGAGATTAAAGATGCAAGTTCCTGGGCCCAACCTCTTAAGAGTAGAGTCAATAGGTCTGAATTAAGCGCCAGGAATCAGGATGTTTAATAAGCATTCTAGGTGATTTGGCGACATCCATCCAAGTTTTAGAACTGCTGGTATAAAGACTAAGTCTTAGGACATTTGAATCCCAGGGAAGGTCTGTGATCAGCCAGTTATGAGCAAACCGTGGAGTGCTCATCAGCGAAGTGAGGGCTGAGACAGGATCACGGACAGATTGCAATACCTGGGTGAAACCCAGAGTTCAAGTCCCTCAGCAACTTCTGACTGTTCTGGCAAACCACTCTTCAGAGGACCAGCTCAGCTGCTTGGTGTTTTATTCCTTTAATTTCTTTGCTTTCTAATTTCGTTTTCCTACCATCTCTGCTGGTGGTATGTTCCCACATGAGGGGAGTTTATTAGAGCACTTTGTTATAACTCTGGTGGGCGTATCTGTGTGCCTCCTCACCCTGGATTCCACAAAGTGCCGTCACATTTTAATTGCTTTTACGGAGGCGTACTTTTTATTTCCTACCAGAAATATGATGGCATGAACAAGTCAGATTCTTTCCTGGTGCCTGTTGAAAGGGGCTTATTGATCTTCTAGCAAAGCAGGCCAAGATGGGCTGGGGAAGGAAGTTTCTTTTTAAAGCAATGAGTATCTCCATGGAATTATTTTTTGAAAGAAGAATTCCGCTGCAAAACCTACATCTTAGGAGAACAAGGGAGAAATGAGAGTAAAAGGCAGCCCAATCACAAGGCCCTCTGATGCCTTGTGTCACCACCAGAGGCTGGAAGAAATAATCACTGCCTTGTGGCTAGAATGCTGGTCCCTGAATGAAGGCGACCTAGATCCCACTTTGGCTTGTTGTAAGACATTTTTCGTACCTTAGGTGGGAATGACACTGCAGGCCCCCTGTATGGACTTGTGATCAAAGAAATTTCACAAACTTCTTGAAAGAATGCTTAACCCAAGCCTTTTTCGGTAACCTGCAGGAAGCACTCACGTCTGTGGACTGGTCCCCAGCGTAATGCCACATGTCGTCCACCATGCCGGTGAGCAGGCTCAGGCTGGATGGGATGTTGTGGGGGAGCATGAGGACGCTGAGGGCCTGAGGGGAGAAGGGCAGGGGAGTAAGTACCGCACACAGGTGACAGCGCGCAGGTGGCCGGCACCTCACCTCTCCAAGAGGTGTACGAGCGGCCTGCCCAGCTCTGGTTCTCTGAGATCCCACCGTCTTCGCCCACTGGTGTGAGTTCCAGGCTAGTAATCCTGACTACAGCTGATGGGAGCCAGGGGCACAGCCCTGTCCAAGGCTGGCCCAGTGAGAGTCTCCATCCCTAGCATTTGGAATTGAGAACGCAGAGCCAGAGGGTCTAGACCGGTTTCTCTAAGCAAGGATCAGGGAGGACACCCCATTCTGTCACACAGAGGACGAAGCAGAGATAGGAGAGGAGTTTGGGGGTGGTTTCCAGGACCAAATTCCAGGCCATTCGTGGGCCCAGTAGCATTCCTGCCCTTGATGTGCCACTGCAACATCACAAATTCCTCTCCATTCTTTTGCTTAACTCAAGTTGATTTCTGTCTCCTGAAACCAAAAATCCTTCCACTAATACAAGTGAAGGCACAGACCAGAAACTCCTCCATTAACAGACATCGGCTCCTCCTGGTCTAACAGGACAAGGTTAACTCTAAAATCCACTGGCTGTGGCCTTCGGGAGCTCGTCAGAGAGGTACTGGATTGGCTGAAAGGTTTTCCTGCAGTGAAGCAGCCCAGAAGGAAACGCTGTGCTGAAGGAGGGAGACGAGGGCCTCACACGTGGACGTCCACTGCGGTAACTCAAGGTGGAACGAGTCGGGGCCGGGGCTGTGGAAATCCAGTGTGGCAAGCATGGGCAGGGGGCAGGACTTAACTCCTGGCTGTAACTCCCTTCACACCCAGCCTGGGGTTAGGGGCACTCTAGGTGTTCCAATGTCTGCCACCGAATGGCCGAAATCATCTGCTTGGCAGTCTCCCAGGTGGGCAAAGGACACCAGCTCTCTGAGCCCCTCTCATTTCTGATGTGTTTTGACTCTATACTTTCTTAACTCAGAGAATGGCCCACACTGTGACAAGCTTTGAAACAGAGGAAAAAGGAAGCTCCAGAGAAGGGGGGAAAAAGCCCTTGGAATGAATACTCCAATCGCCAAACATCCCACTAACAATGTGACAAGAAGCCCAGTCCTCAAGATCTGAAACACGACAAAGCTGTTATTCAAGTGAAGAAGGCCAATAAAATCTGACTTTCTCAGCTCCTTAAGGAGGATTTCTCTTCCTTAAGACGTGGTGGCACACTCAGGCCACTAGGACCCCACCCAGGATGTGACCTAGGACCAGACCACTCACATTTCCAAGAACTGAGACGTGATGGCTCAGAGTCACCCTCTCTGGCACTGCCAAGTTTGGAACCTAGCTCTACCAAGTTGACTAAGTATTCCTGGGCTCATGGAGATGATTAATGAGCTAACTTCTGAACAGTATATGAAGTCTTCTGAGTGAAAGGTGCTGAGAATGATAAATATTAATATTATTATTGCTTTGGGGCCTGGACATGGACTCTGTACCCGGGGCCAGTGCTGAATGTACGGGATCAGCATTCTCAGTCTGGTTTCCACTGCGTCCCTCAGGAACTGGTCTGTCTTCCTCTTCCTGGAAGAGGGAAAAGAAAACAGTGTGTGTCTGGGTCAAAGGCAGGGGCTTAGCACTACACCGTTCACTCAGCCCTAGGGAGAAGGTCCCCCAGCTCCTGACGCTGGCCTGACTAAAGCTGTCAGACAGGCTGCTGGGTTTCAGTCCCATCATGGCAGCAGGGCTTCGCAATGCTACTCTTTTGGCTCTGCTTGGATTAGCCTCCTGGGGACAGCTGGTAGGACTTGAGTCCCCCAGTCCTTAGCTGCCACCCTGAGTAATAATGCCATAGGACTTACTCTGCCTGACCCAAATGTACCAGCTTCTGTTCCTCTTCCAGCACACGGGCGAGCCGAGCGTTGCACTGGGTCACAAAATGCAGTATCAGCTCACTGCCATCATCCCCAAACATGCTGGCTGCTGCACTGGAGAGACCCAGAGACTACAACACGGGAGAGAGAAGACAGAAAAGTAGTGGGCGAGTAGACGACCTTCATTGCCTGTTCATCGCTAGTGCCGCTTATAGTACGGCAGCTTGATTTTCAGTGGGACACGCCCACTTTTCACTCTGGGTCCGTGTGGTTTTGGTGACACTGACCACCACCCGTCCCTCCACTGCATAAAGCCCCTTGGCATGTGTGCAAGCACGGGATCCAGGCTCAGATAACTCGAGTCCACAGGGATAGCTCGGGGATGGACATAAGACCAAACCCACATCTTAAGAGCCAACCTTAGGGCTTTTGCCAGTACTGAAGGGAATGAGGGGCTCCCTTTCTCCTCGGGCTGCTGAGTCAGTTCCAGTCTTGCGTGGGAAGGCCCTGTTGAGAGGCAAGCTCACCGAGAAGAAAGCAAATCAGATGATGGAGACGGTTTCTGGTAGCATGGTCCAAGAATACTGTGCTGGAGCTACTTCCAGACTTTTCTGTTATTAAATGAGCTGCAACATTCCCTTTCTAGCTTAAGCCAGTTAGAGCTGCACTCTGACACTTGTAACCTGGAGTCCTAACTAATACAGACGGGGGCTGGGGGAAAGCACTCGTAACTCCCTTCCTGACAAATTCACTTAACCTAAGTCTCTTAGAAATTGGGTGTCTCAGTTGTTTAAAACAACAACAAAATTTTTCTTAATGAGTTTCTCAGGGAGTTAACAAAGCCACAAAAGCCCTTTGCTATTTCCGAATACAAGCAATCCTTGAGCACGTACTGGAGGCAGACCCCTGACAGCTGCAAGGACGGGACAGGAAAGAAACAAACAAATTAAATGCCAATTCCTACTGTTGGGAGTGGGGCTCCCCCTTGCTTCTGGTGGAAGTACGTAGCCCTTAGTACTCAAGAGGACAACTTGAGCTATTGGTGACTGCGTGCTGAGACGTGCCAGGCACCTTGCTAAGCACCTTACACAAACGGTCTCATTGCATCTTCACAGCGCCTCTGTCAGGTGGGCGGTATTATCACCCACACTCTACAAATGAGGCTGGGGCTCTGCACATTGGCTCTGCCAAAAGGGTCACTAAAGGGAATCTGCAAGGCTGCAGGAGGAGGAAAGGACTTGCTCCTTCCTCTTTACTTCCTGTCTGATGTGAGCAGCATCTCAGAGATGCTTCCTCACCCCAGCAGCAGCGAGCGGTTCCCTCCTGGAGCAGTGGCTGAACCCAGTTTCAGTTTTCCCAAGCCAGTCCTCTCCCCCAATGCCCCAGGTCAAGTGCCAGCCCCAAGTGACCCTTCCTGCAAACTTAGAGACAGCAGCACCAGCTAAGAAGCATCTCTTCCTCAGAGGTCTGTGTTTCTCCTCCATGGGGATTCTCCTCCAAGCTTCTAGTTTTCGTAATTCCAACTCTTCCCTTTGTTCCCTTAGCCCTGGGGATGGAGCTGCTTCCTACGGCTGCCACCTCCATAATACCTTGGAGTATTCTTATCTTTATACCTGGTTAACGATTCTTTGTATTAAATTGTCTGTATCTGAATAACTGGTGTGATTTCTATCTCCCAACTGAATCCTGACTGATACGCTCCCTGAAAGAGCAACTCCACTTCTTGGAATTTGTTGTAAAGACATTAATCAGAGATATGCTGAAGTACGTGGTACAAGTAGGTTTACAATACTAAAAAATTGGAAGCAACCCGAATGTTTATCACCTGAGGTCAAGCAAACAGAATAGGTATGATGATGCAGCCACTATGAACAAAGATGGGCAGAGGAAAAGTCAGTTAATCATAAAATTAAAGAATAATCTGATTTTTCCAAACAATCCTGTTACATTTCTGTCCTCTACTTACTCTACCACTTTCTGTAATGATTCTTTCCAACATGCTCTACTACCCTCAAAATCTGTGTCCTTCCACCATTTCTTAACCTCAGGTTCATGAGCCCACACACCTACTGCACCAAGAAAACAGAAGCCTTCCCCTGGGAATGCCCTTAATCATCTTCTAGAAACTATTACAAACCTCCAACTTGTCTTCTACAACTTTGCACCTAACACATCTAAGACCAGTCCTTCCATTTGTCTCTAGACCTCATCATTCTTGCGGTCAAGGAACCTCATAGCTTTGATTTTGCCTGTTTCCTCTCGTATCCTCACCTGCTCTCATTTCTGTACTCTTCCCACTGGTGTTCCATCACACACAGACTTCCACCCCATCTCCCTGCTCGGTGCACCCAGCTCTCCCAGCCTTCACGGCCAAACGCCTCTCCACCTCCTCACCCACTGCCCACACTGACTTCTCACCCAGAACTCCACCCACATGGCTGCTGCTACGGTAACCAAGGTCTGCTGGCTTAATCCACACTCTCCTGCTTTGTCGCCACCATCAGGATGCTCTGACCTGGATTTCTTTGACAGCTCATCTTACTCTCCCCTCCCCTTAAATACCAGAGTTCCTTGAGGATCTAGACTCCTGTCTCGTATCACATTATACTCTTGCCCTGGGCAGCCACGCTCACTTCCACAGTTTAATTATCACATATATATGCTGATAATGCTCAGATGTATCTCTCTAGTCCAGCTTTCTCCTCCAGTTCCAGACCTACGTGCTTGAGGCCTCCCTTGGTTGACTCAGAGATCCCTCATACTCAACAAAGGTCAAGGCTATACCCGTGCTTCTTCCCCAGACCTGGTCCTCGTCCAGTGGACCTAATCTTAGAAAAACGACCCCACTGTGTACCCACACATGCAAACTGTGCCCTCCCTTCCACGTCAAACCTATCCCCACACCTAACTGCTTATCTCTACTTCACTGCCATGGTTCTAGGCCAGACAACCTCCTCTCTCCTGGATGACTGGCAGCAGTCCCAGTGATACTCTCTCTGCCTCCAATCCACTTGTCATCCAGCAGCCGAAATGAGCATTCCGAAATGCCAAATTTAATCACCTTCAGTTATTCTTGGAATAAAAGGCTAACTCCTTCACATGACCTTTAGGGGCTTGCCTGGTTTGGCCTCAACTGACCTTTCTCCAGTCTTACTCATCTCAAGTCTCTCTTCCTTCACTCTCTGCATGGTGATTTTCTGTGGTTCTCAGCTCAAAAGCCCTTCCTGACCACCCTGTGACCCCATTCCATATTAGATCCAGTCTCTCCATTATACAGCCCAAGATAACTTTTTCTTGAAAGCACTTATCACATTTTTTAAGTATATATTTGTACATATTTGACTAATGTCCCTAGACTGGAAGCTCAACAAGGGCAGGAAGCTTGTCCATCTGATCACTGTCACGTCCCCAGGACTGACACAGTGCCCAGGGCACACTATTTGTTCAATAAATATTTAAAGAATGAATCTTAGTTTCTTTTGAATTTGAAAGAATAGGCATTAAAATGTTGAGATCTTTGGTGTGATCATAGATGGTTTTTACGTTCTTTTTTATATCTGTTTGTAGCATTCACACTTTTCACAATGAGCGTAAAGTCACAGAGTACATACATTTCACTTGTATGACTTCTCTTACCATATGTGCTCTTGGAAGGGTGAGAAAAGACAAAGAAATAACAGTTAAATTTAAGTAAGCAGCAAACTTGCCCATTGTCCAAGAGCAGGTAAGCTTGGGATGGGAGACGTGACTATAATTCCCTCAGTTTCTATGCTCACAGACCTCTCATAGGATGGTAGGTGGCTATGCTGGAAGATTCTATACAACATGGCCTAAACGTGAGCCCACTGCTTAATCTACACAGCAGTCTGTTCCAGTGCAGGAGAAATGCTAGACTTACTGAGAAAAACAAGGTGTGTTGGTCTCCAAAGTAGTACCTTCTTTGGGGTTTTCAAATACTACATTTCATTAATTCTAAGACACATATATTTTTTCATTGGAAAAAAAAATCAGTGTGAATTATAGAACTGATGATTTGTCATAGTTTAATAGGTAGAATTTTTTTCTTTTTTATTGATGCACATAAAATGGTATTTCTTAAAACCAATGGCTTCTTAGAATCAATGAAATATGGTAATTTTGATCATGGATAATCCTTGTCTAATAGGCTGCCTTTAGAACATAAATTCCAAAAACCAATTCCATGGTTCTTTATAATTAAAAAATAAAGCCATTTGTACTCTATTGGGGAAAACAGAAACAAAACCCAGTAAATCTTGCAGCTGTGAGGGGCTCTAAGCTGCACTAGAAAAAGGCGTGAGGCCCTCTGCTCTGCCTGCTGTGACCTCCTCCTGGCTGATCTTGGTCAGGCTGCCCCACCCTCACCTGTACACACCTGGGCTCCTTCTGCAATAGCCTCTGCCGTCCACCCGTGGGCGGGCACAAACTCCAGGGCTGCCGTCAGGATGCGGTGCTGCAGCTGCTCCTCGCTCTCGTAGTCCTCCTCCTCCTCACCGCCCTGGTCCGTATACCTAAGACACGGGGACAGAGCCCAGCGCGCTCACTGCCTACTGTCTGGCATGCACGATGGGCCTGACCAGAAACCAGAGGCTCTGGATCTCCTCTAAGCACATCTTGAGAGGACCTTTACTCCTGTGTTGGTATCAACATTTCAATGCCAACAGAGTAAAAGTCATCCTCCCGTCCCCACACGGCCACTGAGAGAACGGATCCAGTGAGTTGAGATCGTGTTGTATGAAGGCAGTTCTTCGGCAGCACCCTGGATTTCCCTCTTACGGCCCTTAGCACTGTGCCCAGACGGTCTCTTCATCTATATTTGCACTAGACAGTAACTCTACGAGGGCAGGGGCAATGGTTATATTCTTCACAGGGCCTGGCATACAGTAGGCCCTCAAAAACTATTTGTTGCATTGAAAAGTGCTTTAATTAGGAAACCAGAAAAAATGACAAGGAAGACTCTAATTTCAGATCTAGAGGAACTTTTCAGTGGCAGGATTAGGAAGAAAAAAAAAACTAATGGAAATATAAATTATTACTACCTTTCTGGAGGGCAATTTGACCCCACATAGGTAACAAATCTTTAAATGTATCTATATTTTAAGTACTCCTACTCTTACTTCTAAGGAAAGATTCATACACTTTATCATATTATTGTTCATACCAGTGAAGGAAATTTAAATATCCAACAATAAACGATAGGTTAAATAAATTTGGTATGGCCATTTGCTGGAATGTTATATAACCATTAACATAATGTAAACTGTGAAAAGATATTACAAATGTACTATTGAGTGAAAAAACAGGTTCTGGAACAGCATGTAGAGCATAATCAATCATTTATTATATGCATGGATGTATATATGAAATAAGCTTAGACAAACATCTAAAACTATATTCATAAAAATGTTAGCAATGGTATTTGTGATTTTGGGTAAATTGTGCTTTATTTTTGTGAACGTCTCTGTGTTGTTTACATGTTTTAGAATCTACAGGTACCAATTTTATAAAAACAATAGGTTCTTTTCAAAGGCAGCCTTGGAAACAATGGAAGGTAAAGAGGCAAGTGGACAGGAGAGGAAGGGAAGGAGGAACGATATACCCAAGCATGCAAAGTGGCCAGTAACCAGTGGATTGGGGTTCTGGTGTCTACCTGGGCGGTGAATGAGAAGACTCCGGATTGGGTTTTTCCGTCCCCTGTGTCTCAGAACGCTGCTGAGAAAAAGAAGGGGGAGGCTGCTGCTTCTGCTCATCTGAAGACCTTAGTCCCACAGCTGAAGCGTGGAAGGCACGTGGCACTGGGGATGGTCGGCAACGGGACACTGAAACAGAAACTGGGGTGGTCAGTCAGGGACATTCACCGGGAAAGATCCTTTGAGATGCAGAATGGTAAGACAGACAGGGAGGAGGAAAAGCAGGGCAAAGACTCCTCTGGAACCACCTATCCAAGTACAGGGTTCCACACAAAAATCTTATGTAAATTTGAAACCTTGGGGTACGATGCAATGGCAAAAGTGGCAAGCCAGGAATCAGAAGGTCTACCTAGCATCTTGGCCTGTTTCTACCATTTGTTAGCTGTGTGGCGATGGGCAAACCATTTCACCCCAATGTGCAGATTTTGAAATCTCCGAATTTAGAATAATAATCTCTACTTGTTCAATGGGAGTGTTGTGAGGCCCAAACGAAAAGGGAAAGTGACTTGAAACTCTTACATATTTATATATTATAGGAAGAACACTGGAGTAGTAATTAGTTCTCGGTACTGACTCCCCCAGTGCTTATATGGTGTCTCTGGACAAGTCACTAATTTCTAGCTGCTTTCTCCTCTGCAATACTTGCAACACTCTACTTACTTTAGCAAAGATCAGTAGTGTGTTTCCTAAGCATAAAGTCATACTACGTTTTTCTTTCCCAACATTTTATTATAAAAATTTCCAAACACACAGTCAAAAACAATGGAAAGAATTACGGAATGAACACCTGTATATCCACCACTAGATTCTATACATTTATCATGCTCTTTATTCATCCATCTTGATTTTTGACCATTTGTTGCAGATCTCAGTATTCTACATCTCTAAACATTTTAGCATTAACCAGAGTTCAATGTTCACTGTCCTTTATTGAGGTGCCATTTAGATACAATGAAATGTACAAATCTTAGTGTACCACTCTATGTTTTGACAAATGTACATATTTGTATAACCTGAACTCAGTTTAAACAGAGAACATCACCATCACCCCAGAAAGTTCCCTTATACCCTTTCATAGTCATTCCCATTCATACTGTCCTGAATTTTTCATCCTAGATTAGGTTTTGCTTGTCTTAGTTTTGCCAGTCCTAGGATTTCATCTAAATGAGTATTTTTTCTGTAAGGCTTAACTTAGTATATTTTTGAGACTGATCCTTATCTTTATGTAAATCGGTATATCTGACAAAGATTCTCTCCTTGACCAAACTCTAGTCAGGCTCCTCTGAGCCCCATTCTTATCTCAGCCTCAATAATGGCCTATAAAGACTTGAACACACACTCTAACATAGTGTCCCTCGAGGCCATATCCCTAAGATGACCCTAGTGCCCTTTAAACTGGCTGCCTGAGAAAACTCAAGGCTGTCAAAAAAACGTACTGTTTGTTCCAGCCAACAGTTGGGGACAGGGCTTTTGTCTCCCTTTGGGAAGATGGAATCCTAACTTCAATAATTGCCAGCTAGCAGAAACAGCTTGCCTAATCTCGTTTATACTAACCCTTTGTAATCTTCTACTTTCCTGACTCTACTGATCCCCTAGTTGCTCTCATACCTCCCCTCTCATTTTTCCTTTAAAACACCCAGTTATTGCTACTGGACCCTTTTCCCTATTGCAATAGTTATTATGATTAAAAACTGTTGTTACCGCTTTAACTAGTGTCCAGCTTTATCTTTGACAGATCTTTTGTTTTTGTTGCTGGGCGGTATTCCATTAAGAAACATCATTTTTGTGTTGATGGACACCAGGGCTGTTTCTGTGTTTGGCTATGAATATATCATACAAAACTTTTGGCAGACACCTGCTTTCATTTCTCTTGGGTAAGAGTAGATTCACTGGGTCAAAGGCATTACTTTTACTAAACAGATTTAGTTTGGAATTTTGTATAAAAACAAAAGGACGTTCATTTAAAAAAAAATCAACAGACTAATTCAGGGAACAATGGTTCTAAAAGAAACACAGAATGGTATGTATAAAAATATCAACATTTTAGTATATGTACACAAAAAATGGAGCAAATATCCATAACACTTTGAAAAGGAAGCAGACAGCCCCAGAGTATGACTGTGGAAACACTACGGTTCATGAGAAAATTTTAGGTAAAATGCAGGAGCATATTTCATTAGTTACATATTTATATTAATGTGTCAATGCATAATTCTATTTATGGAAGGCGATTTGGGTTGTCCATTTATGGTAGTGATATAAAGTTTCCTCTGTAAGTGGCTAGCTATTTTTAAGAACTCAGAAGTAGAAATAAAAATACTGAGTATACAGCGGCAAAGGTGGTAAGAGAGTATCACTGGATTGGTGAACTGGTAGGAAAATGACTGATTTGGGGGAACCAATCTGTGGCTATTTCCACCTGTCCTTCGAGTGCACCTGGCCATGGAGCTGAGAACGCGTGCGCGACTGCCAGTTCTGCGACCGACGAGCTGTGTGACCTTGGGCGGCCCAAGCCCTCTCTGAAGCCCTTAACTCCATGAAATGGGGGTGACAGGCCCTGCCCGGTGCTCTTGCCCCTCACGGCGCGAGAGTGGGGACCGAACCAGGCCGCGCGCGTAGTTCAAGCCGCTACGCCAGCGGCCCCGCGCCCATGCCCTTCACCTCACCTTGCTCGCGAGCTTCCACAACCGCCTCTTCTGCCCCGCACCCAGCCCGGGCCGGCCTCGCGCCCCCTCCGCCCTACGCCCCTCCCCAGCCGCCCCTCACCGGGAAGGCATCGCAGCTGCACGAGTCGCCAGCCCGCCCGGCCGATCCTGCCGGACAGCGCCGCCGCCATCTTGGAAGCGGGCACGCCGCCCGCGGCGACGCGGCGGGTAGCGTCCGGACCTCGGCGAAAGGAGGGCGGAAGTGGCCGCTCAGTAGTCTCCTCCTCTCGCGAGAGGCACGCGCGTGTGGAGAAGCCGGGAGCGAGCGCAGGCGGCAGGTGAGAGTGGGCCCGACGATCTGAGTGCCCAACCTCCCCCAACTGCCCCTTCCCTCGTCCCCACATCCTCTCATTTCCTATTCCCACCCCTGTCCCTCGGTGGGAACGCGGCCACGGTCTCTCCGCCGAGAACCCAGACGGACTTATTCACCGGGAAGCGGGTACGAGGGGCCAGAGTCGGCTCCTGATGGTAGATCCCTGCCCTTTCTGGGTTGCCTCATCTCTCGCGCAGCCGGCCCTGTTCTCAGGCCGAGGGACAGCGCCCCGAGGAGGAAGAGCCCTGAGCTGGGGGTCTGGGAGACCTGCGTTCTGAGACCCGGTTCTACCAGTAGCCAGCATTTGTGACCTTGGGCCTCAGTCCCTATGAAGTTTCTGGCTTTGAGGGTACCTGGCAGCGAAGCACGAAAGCTCAGGGGTACCTGAGCCCATAGATTGTAATATCGAGCCTCTGACTTGTCCGAACCCCCAAGGTATTAAGTTGGTATAATTTCCCAAACTTGCCTGTAGGAAGAACCATCTAGGATGCTTGTTAATAGAACGGATACCCAGGTCTTTCTGCTGGAGAGTTGATTCAGTGTGTTTGGGTGTGGTTCAGGAATCTCATTTTAACCAGTCCCCCAGGTGATTTGTAGGATTTGCAAGTTTGGAAGAGGCTGATGTCGTTCATTCCGACATTACGGAGTGCCCAGGCTCTGGAAAGATCAAGGAGGTCACCGTCTAGAGTCATTAAACAGAAGTATAAATGCGAAGTACTTCACTTAGGTATCATTGGGGAAAGCTTAATAGGAAGAAGTAAATGGTTTTTGAATTAGGGATAACTGATGACAGGAACATGTAATTCTGTAAATTTTGTGTGTTTGCAGTTAGACCGCATGTTTGTATCTGTTAAAAGTTGTGTTTGGCACACCCATTGTCAACTCTAGTCTTTTCAGAACATCCTGCTGTCCCCTGCACTAGTGTGGCGGAGGACCTCCTAAGCCAAAACTCTCCCCAGATGTTAAAATTTCAGATCCACATCTGGATTTGGGTAAAGTACTACTGATCTTTTCACGAGGTTTTGTTTCTGAGTTCTGTCCACCCAACTTTGAACGAGCCTTTCCTGTGGAAGCTAACACTTGGGTTTCTTTTCTGAAACCCTCACTTCCTGACACACACCAAATTCCTGGAGACATAGTCTTTCATTTTTTTTCCTTTGAGTTTCCTATTTCCTTGCTGATTCTCACCTTTAAAAAAAATGTTGTGTGTGTGTGTGCACATGAGCTTCAGTTCATTTTAATTAAAATTCTCCTTTCTGATAACTGTCAATATTCTCAGAATATTTTATGCACCTGACTTTAAAGGATCTCTTGAACTGAAGCCCAAACTTCAGTCTTATTTTTTAACTTTGGCCCCCTTAAGAGGGACCAAATGACTCAAGATTTGATGCTTCCTGGGTACCTTAAAAATAAATAAGTGCATCTCCAGAAGTTACTCTCCAACATCTGCTTTTACTGCCCGCCAGCAATATTTTAGAAGAGCCGTGGGCAGCAGAGTTGGGAAGTTCCTAACAAACAAGCTCAGTGACCTGACACTGACGCCACCTCTTGTTTGTTGTGAAACTGGGCCCCTGAGTCACCACTTCTAAGTATGCTGACTTAGGTGCTTGACCTTTTTTCCTTATGGGTTTTTATTTTGTTTTTTTTTTTTTAAAGACAGATGCACACTGATGATGAAAAGTATCTCACTTTGGTTTTTAGATATTTAAAAGAACATTGTCTCCTGTTTTGTTTGGAAAATGCTAACTGAAGGTAGTGGCTATGCCTGTTTTTTGAGGGTTAATGTTTAATAAATGTATTTTAGAAGCTCCCTCTCCCCATAAGAAAATTAGTTTGGGGGGATATGAAACACAGGGCATTTTACATTCTTCTAATTTCCTGATACAGTCCCACTGGAGTACTGTCCAAGAAGTCATAAAGTGCAGCTCTTATGCTTTGTAATTCGAACAATGAAAAAGAAGCTTCCCGTCGCTCCCTGGGGAGTCCTAGCAGGCCTGGCTAAGGAGCAACGGGGTTTTATAGGACTATTTGAAACAAAGGCAAGTAAACTAGCCATGGAGAAATAGAGGCCCAGAGCTCTCTTAGGACATTATTTTAGTGAGCTCTGTATTCCAGACCCTGCTGAGTGCCTCACGTATTTTTATCTTCTCATTTTCCTCTTCCAGCAGTCTTGTAAAATTTGAGGTTGTTATCTCTACTTTTATTGGTGAGAAAATGGACTCAAAGAGGCTAATAACTTACCCAGGTCCTGTACCCAGTAGGATCTAGTGGTAGATAGAACCCCAGTTCATCTGCATTCAAAACCTGTGCTTTATAAAATTGCCTCCATAAATGGTGCTGAAAAGGACATCTGGCTTTTTGTTTTTCTCTAGCTATGAAGTAATCTTTTGTCCCTGGTTCCCTGCATGTGAGTACAGTGCAAGGTGGTTGTGGTCAGTGGTGGGCAGGGTGGTTGCCATCCCTTCCCTTTCTGTTGTGCCAAGGGAGCACCTGTTCCAACAGCTCTCTAGAAAGAGGTCATTTCTTTCTTATAACTTAATGACAAGTAAGTGATAGCCCTATCTTCCCTGGCTGGTTCTTAAATGTGAGAGTGATCCCAAGTTGCTTGCCTTAAAGCTTTGCAAGAGCTCTTCCTGGACATCATGTGACAGTTAAAAGCTTAAGAGTTTCAGTTCTCGATTGTGTGCTCTTTAGGAATTTAAAAACCAAAACTAAATGACTAAGGAATCCTACGTGTCTGATAGCACTTGGCATCCTTTTACTGACGCTTGCAGTTGGGTCCGGGTAATAAAGGGTGGACATTCCCCATGGAAGGAGCTAGATAAAAGGCATGTTAGCAGGAAGATGCAAAGACTTTTCATAGAATGAGGAAGGATTCGCTTTGGAGTGGTGGGAGATGCAAGTGGGGCCAGATTATGGAGGACTTGGATCCAGAAGGCTAAGGAATTCTGATTTTGCTCTGGAAAGTAAAACCTTTAGAAAATGAGTGACAAAATTAAAGTGCTGTAGTTTTTAATAATTAAGTGTAAAGTATTTAACATCTGGGCCTGTTTTGTAGGCAAAGAGGAGAGTTACTTGACGTGAACATTTTTAAAGGCTCGGGAGTGTAGTGATATGGCTTAAATTCAGTCCCAGAGTGTCTGTTGTGGCATAATTGTCACTGAGGTGACCATCCCTGTGGAAGTTAGAAGCGTTCGGAGTAAGAGTAATCCATGCTTGACCCCTTGACCACAGCTTCTGTTTCTGTTTCATTTATTTGAGCTATTTTCAGTTGGAAACTGGTGTCATTAATGTTTAAGAAAGGAAGGAAGAACTGAGTAGAGTGCTATCTCTTGACCTAATTTATACGTACCTGAGTATCAAGTGGAGGAGAAAGTTGACCCATAGAGGGAAATTTCCTTAG
Organism: Avahi laniger; assembly: GCA_963575035.1. NCBI lineage: Eukaryota > Metazoa > Chordata > Mammalia > Primates > Indriidae > Avahi > Avahi laniger. Next base: position 40,863 of record CAUYSK010026137.1, read on the forward strand.
GTTAAAAGCGTGGGCTTGGCCGGGTGTGGTGGCTCACTCCTGTAATCCTAGCTCTCTGGGAGGCCGAGGCGGGCGGATTGTTTGAGCTCAGGAGTTCGAAACCAGCCTGAGCAAGAGCGAGACCCCGTCTCTACTAAAAATACAAAGAAATTAATTGAACAACTAAAAATATATAGAAAAAATTAACCGGGCATGGTGGCGCATGGCTGTAGTCCCAGCTACTCGGGAGGCTGAGGCAGGAGGATCACTTGAGCCCAGAAGTTTGAGGTTGCTGTGAGCTAGGATGACGCCACAGCACTCCAGCCCGGGCAACACAGTGAGACTCTGTCTCAAAAAAAAAAAAAAAGCATGGGCTTTACGATCAGATGGATTTGGATTCAAATCCCAGCTCCTCCTTTATCCACATAACACTTACTAGTTGTGTGACTTGGGTAAAGTCAATTGCCTCAGTTTCCTGACTGTAAAATGGGTATAATATCTAGTTTAAGGCTATTCTGGGGTACAAATGAGATAATGCATGTAAGGTGTTTTGAACAGTCTGGCTAATATTAATCGTTAAAGACATAGTAGATATTCTTGATCACTGCAGATTCAATGGAAGTGAATTTTCATATTTTGATGAAAGGGACAATATCAATATTCAGTTTGCAAATTTTAACTATGTTGTTTCTTTTTAAAAAAACATTAAGCTTGTGGTTGGGTTCTGTCTACCAATTTATTTACCGTCCT
>CAUYSK010026138.1:0-79241 GCA_963575035.1 Avahi laniger
GAGGCCGAGGCAGGAGGATCGCTCGAGGTCAGGAGTTCGAGACCAGCCCAAGCAAGAGCGAGACCCTGTGTCTACTAAAAATAGAAAGAAATTAGCTGGACAACTAAAAATATATAGAAAAAATTAGCTGGGCATGGTGGCGCATGCCTGTAGTCCCAGCTACTCGGGAGGCTGAGGCAGAAGGATTGCTTGAGCCCAGGAGTGTGAGGTTGCTGTGAGCTAGGCTGATGCCATGGCACTCACTCTAGCCAGGGCAACAGAGTGAGACTCTGTCTGGAAAAAAAAAAAAGAATAAAAAGAAAAAATTGCTAGGAGTTTGAGAAAGTTAAAAAATTGTATCTCTGAGTAAATCGTTAGAGGATTTTTGTCTGCTGTTTTTTAAAGATGGTGTGCCAGATCATGAGTAACGAGGTAGAGGGGAATATGTTGTTTTTCATCCTTCATTGGGTTACATGCTTAGTAACTGCAAACAGTACATAGTGTGTTTAGAGTCCACAAATTATTTAAAAGTTGCCTCGGCTGGGTGTGGTGGCTCACGCTTGTAATCCCAGCACTTTGGGAGGCTGAGGCAAGAGGACTATTTGAGGCCAGGAGTTTGAGACCAGCCTGGGCAACATAATGAGACCCTGTCTCTATAAGAGAGTCTTTAAAAAATTAGTCGGGCATGATGGTACACCCCTGTAGTGCTAAGCTACTTGGAAGGTTGAGGCAGGAGGATCACTTGAGCCCAGGTGTTTGAGGCTATAGTGAGCTATGATGTGCCACTGCACTCCAGCTTGGGTGACAGAGAGTCTGTCTCGTAACTAAGTAAAATTAAGTAAGTAAATAAGTAAATAAAAGTTGCCTTGATGAGAATCTTACTAACAACTGGTGTTCTCAGCAGTAGAAGAAAGAAGACTGTGCTGTTTCATGTCAGTGGTCCTTTTGGGGTTGAGCTTTGCTTACTTGCCACTCAGCTGATTCAGTTGCAATATTCTGTTGCGCCTTTGATGTCCACTTATTTTTGGCTTGAAAATTTAAAAATAACAGAAAGTACCACATCTATATCATCTCTCATTGACCTCCCTAGTTCTAGACAAGTTCCATACTTTTCTTTCTTTTTCTCTTTGGTTGTTGCTGTTGTTATTCCTTCTCAAAATCTTCTTTCTCCCTCGTTTTCTGGGAATACCACACTCTAGTGATTTTCCTCCTGCCACAGAAATGCCCTCATTATCTCTTTGGCTGGTATGTCTTTGTCCTTAGGTCTCTTATGAGAATGCAGCTTACCGCCCATCTTCTCTATGCATGCCCCTTTAAGATATCTTACCTTTTCCTGTGATTCATCTATTCTAGTGCGTCTAAGATCTCCTGTTCTGAGCTCTCCATTAAGCTTTGTCTCTTATTTCAGCTACCTCTGGGGTATTTTCATCATCCTTTTTGACTTAACCATAGCCCAAACTGAACTTAATCCCTTTTCTTCCGTTCCCCTTCCATCTGGCCTTCTCCATGTCTTTCAGACACTACCATTCTTTCCCTTTCAGGTTTAAAACTTGAAGCTGTCATTTTCTCTTTTTCTTTTGTTTCCTCCATTCAGTTGCTGTTCGGGTCCTTTGTATTTCCTGGGGATATCTCCCTCCCTTTTGGTATTTTTGATACCACTTTAATCTAGGTCCTTGTTGTGGGGGTCACATGGTACCTTTACAGCATTCTGTAGTGAAAGCTGCTGGTCAGGATGACAAGGTTTCACAACTGGGCAGCCACCCTGTCAGCAGAGCCATGTCTCAGAGCCCTATTAAATGCATCTCTACGTTCCAGAGCTTGACTTTGCTCTTATAGTATACCTCTTGGGATGCTTTAGAAAAGCGTGATATTTCTTATTGGTGTACAGTGTCACCTCTGCTCCTTTTTCAATTTCAGCTTTTCCTTGTTGTGAGTACATGAGAGTGCTTCCCCTGCCCCTGTGCTGAATCCTGGTTTTTATAACTTTGTGATACCTTGGGATTCCTTAAGGTTTGCTGCCTTCGTGCTCTCTCCGAACAGTTCCTTAGTTCTCCTCCTTACACAGTGCTGCCTTACTAATCTTCCAGTTGAAAAGCAAACCACAAAGCACCTGATGTTGCAGATTTTCTTGTACTAAATTTCTGTGCTAATCACTGAATATGTGTGTTTTTTTAATCCCTTTTGTATTTGGAATTTCTTTTCTGTAATGTTTTTTCCCAATAATTCTTCCCTAATGACCTGAATGCTCTGATAGCATTCGTAGAGGATATTATTTTGTATGTTTGGTTACATGGTTAAAGAAATGTGGGAAAATTTTGTTGATAAGAGAAGAAAGATGATGAATTATAAGTTGTGCTATCTCTTGCTGCTTCAGCAGTGAAAAGATGGCGAATTATTTCAGCGAATGTGGCATTCTTGGGTGTTTCCTTTCAGTTATCTTTTCATCAGAGAGAAATTTAAAGAACAGTTTGCTGAACATATTCCAAGATTTAAAATAAAGTCTTTAGGTTTCTTTGGAATAAAATGAAAACAGCATTCTCAGGCCAGTAGAAAAATTGAAGCTATTACCAGATTTGGGATGAAGTGGGCACAAGCCTAGAAGTATCAATTTTTCTGACTCACAATATGATACTGTGTTTGTTTACTTTTTCTTTTATCTTTCGGCATTCTAGAGGGGTGTTTGATGCTTCTCTCAAAATGGCTGGCTTCTATGGATTGTACACCTGGCTCACTCATACTATATTTGGCATCAATATTGTCTTCATACCATCAGGTAACAACCATATCATAACCTCCACTGTCTTCTATTTAAGGAAAGTTAAGCCATTTTACATACATTAGGAAATGATCTGTTTCCTTGTTTAAAATGCTAAATCTTGTGGCTCAAGATCTAATCTAGTCCAAATTAGGAGCAGAAATATGATTTGTAATGTGTTTGTTTATTACTGTACCCCCAGTAGCGGGGTTCATACCCAGCAATAGAAAGCACTCCGTAAGCATTTGTTAATGAATGAATGTCTTAGCACTTAGCATAACAGCTAGGTAGGTGCTCAATAAATGTTTGCATTGAACTGGTTGGCAGGGAGCAGTGCCCCTATAACCCATGAGGGAGACCGTCCCAGGGCAAAGATGAATACTTCTGAGCGCACATAAGCTGTCTCCAGATCTGTTCTGTCGATACCCTCATTCCATAAGCACCACATGGTTTAATATCCATCTCGTTCTCTTTCCTCTACATTACTTCCATTCCTCTCCTTCCACTTTATCTTCCTTTATTTCTGTGGCTGCTTGTTTTCTTAAATATCTCTGCCTTCCACATTTACCTCTAGCACCATTTCCATTCCCCCACTTTCATCTGTGCTTCCTTCCTTACGTTCCCAAGTTCATTCATGTTCTTTCCTACTGTAGTGTCCACTAACTCGCCTGCTGACATGCAAGCACCCTGCGGGGCAGGCAGGGTAGGCGGTGTGCTTGTTTTACAGATGAAAAACCAAAGTTTTCCAAGTTCACACACCTGGCTGATGGTAGGACCAGAACTAGAACCCAGGTCTGCTTGACTTGCAGTCTGGAGGGAAGCAAGATGGAGAGAGAGTCCTTGAATGTAGTGCTCTGCAAGGGGTTGAGCTTGAAGCAAGGGCCTTCAGCCTGCAGAGATTTTTTGTTTGGTTTTAATTACATTTCATCTTTACCAGGAAAAAGCAAGGTAAAGAATATACATTTTCATATCTAAGGTTTAGAAACTGATAGCTGATTTGGCTTTGGACTCAGTAGAAATTTTGACACATGTTCTACAGTTATAGGACTGTACATTAACCATTGAGGTAGAATAACAACTGCAGAACACTGAAATTTTATTTAATACTTAAGAACAGATCCATAAAGAAGACACACACTTTAGATTTTCAGTATTAAGTTTTAAGGTATTGAACCTTTATTTAACTAGAAAAGTCAGTCAAAACAGGATATATCATTCCCCTAAAATTTGAGTTTGTGAGTATTTGTTAACTTGTTTTGGTGGAAATTTTTAGGAGGAGCTACCGCTTAGGTTTGCTTGTTTTGTTGATGATGCTAAGTTGCTTTTCTTCCTTTAATCTTTTATTAGCTTTAGCAGCAATCCTTGGAGCAGTGCCATTTCTGGGGACGTATTGGGCAGCAGTACCGGCAGTTCTAGACCTGTGGCTGACACAAGGGTTGGGATGCAAGGCCATTTTACTGCTGATTTTTCACCTCCTGCCAACATACTTTGTAGATACTGCAATCTATTCTGATATATCTGGGTAAGTATTCCACAGAACTTCTGAAGTTATTGGTGAATCATCCAGGGATTTCTATTGCATTTTTTTAAGGAGTTATTTTTTTCTTGGGAGTGGATGAGAGAACTGGTGGTAGGATTTTTTTTAGTGAAGTAGCCTTTTGAGTTCTCACTGATATAATGAAATTTTAATTTAAAATAACATTGTTTACAAGGCATGAATGTTTAATTTTGATGTTACTCAAATTCAGAATATGGTCTAGTGAAACGGTCATAATAGTTAATACATTCTATTTTCTTTAAATAAATTAAAGGTAGAATGGACAGAATCGTAAGTTCATAAAAGAGTACCCTTCAGTTAATTTAAATTACATAAAAGTTGGCTGGGTGTGATAGCTCACACCTGTAATCCCAGCACTTTGGGAGGATGAAGTGGTAGAATTGCCTGGGCCCAGGAGTTGCAGACCAGCTTGGGGAACACAGGGAGACCCTGTATATACTAAATATAAACAAAAAATTTAGCTGAAAGTGGTGGCGTGCACCTGTAGTTCTAGCTACTCGGGAGGCTGAACCAGGAGGATCACTTGAGCCTAGGAAGTTGAGGTTACAGTAAGCTGTGATCAGGCCACTACACTCCTGGGTGACAGAGCGAGACCCTTTCTCTATCAGTCAATCAATAAATGAATGAATGAATGAATGCAAATTATATGCCATCTTGTTTTCTCTTTGGTAAGTTAATGTAAAAAAATAACTGATGTAGAACGACTCTAAAGCCCCAAAGTTCCAGCACAAAAAGAAACAAGCAACTTTATAAGGCAGTCTAAGGGGGACCTTTTTATGTATAAAAGTTGAGAGGAAAAAGTTAAAATTAAAAAGGAGAACATCAGAGTATGGTTAACTAGTGTTTAACAGTTGAAATTTGAACAGTAGAAATAGGCATATGATTTATACTTAAGTGCATTGATTTCTTTAAACTTTGCTGAATATTTTATATTAAGGTTCACAGGTAGAATTTAAGATATGTGATTTTATCTTAAACTACTTAACTGGCATCATTAGGAAATGAAAGATTTGGCATAAATTGTTTTATTTTTTAATAACCTTTTATTTAAAAGTCCCAAATTTATTTTTTTAAACTTTAAGCATGTTTGATAGAAATTTTTCTCAGAAATATTGTTTAGGTAAAAAACTTTCCTAGCATACATGGAGTACTGCACTAAATTCTTTTTTGTAGTAAGGAAGACAAATAATTTAGGAATATAATGTATTGGTTTCCTGAAGATGGGCTCACCACAAGTGTTAGTTATTTAAACTATTATATATTATAGAATATCCTTCCAGTGTATTTTGTTATTTGTCCCTGACTAAATTGTTCTCATCTGTGTTTAAAACTGGAAACAAACAACATGACATATTTCTCAGTCCCAATTTTTTTTTTTTTCTTTTTGAGACAGAGTCTCACTCTGTTGTCCAGGCTAGAGTGCCATGGCTTCAGTGTAGCTCACAACAACCTCAAACTCCTGGGCTGAAGCAATCCTTCTGCCTCAGCCTCCCGAGTAGCTGGGACTACAGGCATGCGCCACCATGCCCGGCTAATTTTTTCTATATGTTTTTAGTTGTCCAGCCAATTTCTTTCTATTTTTAGTAGAGACACGGTCTTGCTCTTGCTCAGGCTAGTCTCAAAATCCTGAGCTCAAATCATCCTCCCGCCTTGGCCTCCCAGAGTGCTAGGATTACAGGTGTGAGCAACCGTGCCCAGCCTCTCAGTTCCTCTTATGTCATGGTCATTTCTTATTATCATTGTGCTGTGCTGCTATATTCTATCTTATTTTACTCTGTTTATGTAAGTGATACTGTGATAAGATGGAGGGCATTTGTGACCCTCCTGTGAAATAAAAATCTTGGGCTTTGTGACAGGTATTTTCCTCATGAGGCCTTTTATCCTTATTGTGTTAAAAAGTGTATTTTAGGAGGTTGACAGAAGTCCAACCTATGAGTAACAGGGATGCTATTATTGTTGTCTTATAAAAAGCTTAGTTAACTGGTTTACATGCTGTCTTGAGCCCACTTAATTATCCTTGATGGAAGTAAACCTAACAGGTGACTTATAATCTGTCCTCAGCCAACATTAATTCACCTGAGGTAGCCACAAAATATCTGTTAATATTGCTGACTTTATTCTTTCACTTATTGGAGCTGTAAAAAGAGGCAGTTGTCACACATTAGTGCATGGGCAAGAAAATTATTACATCTCAATATTATTGCAGTTAGTGTTCATTTATATCTGCATTGAGTTCAGCTAAAGAAAACTGATAATGTAATAAAAAGCCTGGTGCATTAAAGAATGAACATTGTTCATTAGAAACGTATTTCAGATTTACTCCAGTTTATGTGTGTTACAGTCATGAGCTAATTGGTGTACTCTTTATTCCAGAGGTGGCCATCCGTACCTGACAGGCTTGGCAGTGGCTGGCGGAGCTTACTACCTAGGCCTGGAAGGAGCAATCATTGGGCCCATACTCCTCTGCATACTGGTGGTTGCTTCCAATATCTACAGTGCCATGCTCATGAGTCCCACAAATTCAGTGCCCACGCCAAACCAGACCCCGTGGCCTGCTCACAGTCAGCGGTAAGTTAAAGCAGAATGATCATAAGCTAAGTGTAAACATTGAAATATCCTGTCTCTGTATTTGGTAAATGACTTCATCCAAACTTGTCAGGATAAAGGTATTTGAGTACTAATGTGGTGATAAAGATTGTAGAAGGCACTAAGTAAATGCAAATTATTTGCAGACTTTTTGGGTTTCATATACCAGGAAAATAACTATATTAGGTCAGAACTGTTAATGTCATGAAAGACCAAACATAATAAAAAACTTAAAAGTGGTTGTGGGACATGGTACACTAGATTGAAGGAGACTCAAGAAATAAGGACAACCTATCCTGTATCTGTGATAGGTTTCTGGATTGGGGGTGGGAGGAATCTATAAAGAACATTTCTGGAAAATTCGGGAAATTTGAATATGGACCAAATATTAAATAATACATAAGTATTAAATTTTTGGGGTGTGATAATGGTACTTTGGTTATGTAGGAGAATGTCCTTTAGGGATGACATGTCATGGTGTTGGCAACTTATTTTCAAATAGTTCAGCCAAAACTGAGAGAGGGAGAGAGGAAATGACTAGAGCAAAATGTGAGCAATTTGTGAATCTAGATTAAGGATATATGGTTGTTAATTGTTCTAGTCTTTGAATTTTTCTGTAGTTGTATACTTTTTCAAAATAAAAAGTTGGGAAAAAGTTATTTGGGGGCACCAGTATAGAGTTACAACTTGTTATTTTGCAAGTACAGATATTAAAATAATTCCAGTCATCTGCTATCACCAACATTTCATAAAATAAACTATAATGTATAAAAAGTTTTCCCAATTTCTCATACCTTTTTTCAGCTTTTTAATTCAGGTATAACCTTACATATGGTGAAATGTACATCTTAAGTATACAAATTGATTTTTTCCTCTATATCCATGTAACCACCACCCATATCAAGATATGGAATATTTTCGTTACTCCAGAAGGTTTCCCCATGCTGCCTTTCAGACCCCTCTGCCTGCTAATATTCTGACTGCAGTCACTTAAGATTAGTTTCACCTGTTTTTGAACTTTATGTAAAAGGAATCATGTATATGTACTCTTACACCAGAACTCTTGCTCCTCAGTATATCTGTGTGATTCATTCTTGTTGTTTTCTTTTTCCATTGTTCATTCTTTTCTCATTATTGCCTAGTTTTCCAGTGTATGAATATATTACAGTCTTATTTATTCTTTGCAGTATTGATAGATACTTGAGTAGTTTCCAGTTTATGGCTGCTGTGAATCAAGATGCTATGAACTTTCTTATACATGTCTTTTGGTGGATATGTGTATAGTACTTGGGATGTCTGGTTATACATCTGGTTTAACTTCAGTGGATATTTGCAAAACAGTTTTTCTATGTGGTGTACCAGAAATTACATTTTAACAACAGAAAAGTAAGAAGGACAGTCTCAGAATAAAGCATAAAGGATTTTAACTTTCCAAAGACTGTGTTGTATAATCCTTATTATCCTCAACTGGAAAACACAAATCTGTTGGAAGGGAAGGGAGATGCATGATAGTGGTGGGTCATGAGGGTTTGTACCTGTGTGCTGGTGTAGGTGTAGGAAATACTCAACTCTGCGGAGCCAACTAAATAAGTTAAATTGGTCACTTACAACTTATTTTTAGGTATCCAAAATTTATTCTGTGTCTCTGGAGGGTAGTAGTCAACAAGCCTTGAGATGTTAAAATCAGAAAAGATTTAAACATTTATATGGAGTAAGGGGGTGGGGGATAAACATGAATTTGTAAAGATCTCGTTGAAACTTTGGGAGAAGCAGATCCGGAAACATTTTCAAGGAGCAAGTAAGTAAGAGACTACGCTGGGCGATCCCCACTGCTCTGAAAGGAGCTATATAATGTTAACAGTCCTCTACTCCCCAGTCATATGTGGTCTCATTCTGCATTGCTTGTTCTTAGATGAGAAATTCTAAAGATGTGGTTCTTAGGAGCATAATAATCTTGTGATTTGGGAAAGAATACGGTATTTAGATGGTTTGGGTAAGACATTAAACATTTTCAGCAATAGCTTCAGTGCAGTGTTTATCCCAGTATCTTCCTAATTCAGAGAATTACAATTTTATGAGCCTTTCTGGTTAGTTAGAGCTATGCTTCTTGAATAGGCCAGAAATAAATCATGTCTACAATTCCAGGTTATGGATTTTCTTTTCCTGGAGATAATTAGAAGTTTGTTTGAGGCCAGTGTTAATTCAGTAGGGTTTTATACACACACACACACACACACACACACCCCCACCCATCACCGTGATACCCTATACATCTAGAGATAACATTGAGACGGAAAACTCTCAGTTACTGTTTTCTAAGCTTATTTCAGTTTGTTTTCTTTCTCCTGAGCCCTTTTGGAGGCTTTCTTGGCTTGGAGGCAGAATTGAATAGTAGGTATGAATTTCAAGGTTATAGCTAAGCTCACTTGTCAACAGAAAGCGCTCACTCACTAGGCTAACCACAGTCTAAATCTTACTTCCTGCATCTTTGCCCTGGGGCAGAAATTTTCATTCATACTTTAGAGGAAATGAATAGTTATAGATTCAAACTTGCAGATGTCTTAGAAATTTAAGAAGATATCAGAGGATAAATTAAGAAACCTATTGGGTGTTCGAAAGTTCTGTGTACTGTTGGCTAGTTTTTGACTGTTGGTTGCAGATTCTTTAGGCCTTTCCAAAATTGAATGCTACCTAAAATTCATATTGTCTGAGATGGGTCGTAGCCAACTTTGCCCGTACATAAATGTAAAAATAACAACTTGGGTGAGACTGTGAAAAATAGATACACAGAGCAACGGTCCTGGGGGGCGTGAGGGTTAATTTTTTTTTTTTCAGACTTTTGGCCACATTTGGAGACATTTTTGATTGTCTTAGATGGATATAGACCAGGGATGCTGCTAAACATCATGCACAAAAATGTCAATAGTGCCATGATTGACAAAAACACCGATTTGATATAAATAGATATTAATGCATATAAACATACATGTGTGTATATAGATCTTTGTTTTTGGACGTTTTTTCAGAACCTAGAAATATTTAAGGAAACAAAATTCATTCCAAATCTTAGATATGTCAACATATTTCAAAATGGTGAGTTTAGTCATGACACACATAACCCTTTCAAAGCCTCAGGAGTCAAAACCAGGAAGATTACTTATTTTTCAAAGCTATTCCTTTGAAAGTAGAGTTGTGCTAGATAGAGATATGCTTCAGATGTACAAGAGGCTTAGGGCACCATCCTTGAAAGAACCTTGAGGTAGCTGAGCACCCCTGAATGTAATCTCTTTTCTGGAACGTTTTACCTGTGCCCCTCTTGACACCGAAGTAATTTCTACATAGTGCTAAAAGGTTAGTCTTTACTTTATCTCTTCCCTGCCTGTCTAAGCCTCCTAAATATTGGCACGAACTGAAAATCAAGAAAACAAAAGGAATAAGGGAGGTGGCATGATTGTGGAATTGCATCGAAGTTCAGATTATTTGCTTTGTGAGTTTTTAGCTGATTCTAGTGAAAGCTTTTTGCCCATGTTTTATTTCTACAACTGTGAGTTGTTCCCTGAAGTTTTGGAAGAATAACTTTATATTGTGTTTTAGCTCTATTTCTAATGAAAAATTGATTCATTTGTTTATAGTAACAAATAGTTGGTTATTGGTATGAAAATAAAAGTAGCTTTATTTGTAATAAAAAAATCTAAGAAGGAATAACATAACCTAGTGATATGGCTACAAATTAATATAACTGGAAGATGTTGAAATTGTTTTGAAAAATACAAGCATTGTAAAGTCATATTTTTCTGTATTCCTAATTTGTAGTATCATTGTGAAGGAGTAATATAACTTCTATCCAAAAGAATGGTAATAAACTGTATTTTATATCTGCATCATTTAAGATAGGTTAGGCTACATATAACCAAAAAACAAACAAACAAAACTCCCACCAACAGTAGAACCCAAAGTAACAATGACCAAATGAGCTAGAAATGTATTTCTTGTTTGGGTAAAAGAAGTCCAGAGGTAAGCAGGGCAGGGCTCATATGACTGTTCCACAAACAATTGGGCCCAGCCTCTCTCCATCCTGATGTACTTCCAGCCTTGGTGTGAGGCCTTTTTGTCTAAGATGGGTGCTTGAACTCGTGTTAATTGACAAATTCTGACCTGGCCATTTGGATGCCAACACAGATATAAACCTGACCGGTGACTTATCCCAGCTCAGGCATGTAACTAATGTAGCAAACACAAGCTAGCTACTATAGTCCTGAAATAGGCACCTCATGTATACAGCAGACCACCTTCATCCAGCCCAGATATTACCTGCCAGTTAGCAACATTCACTAAGCTTGTCGGATATGGATCAAAAACAGTACAAGATCACTTGATGAAAAGACCTACCCCATTTCTTCTGCCCTGAACCATATCTCTCAGAGCTTGGACTCTCTATTGGATCAAACTTCCTATTTTGTAGTAACATGTATCCACTTAGTATTTAATTTTTGGTCTCTTAGTGTTTTTTTAACATTGTATCCACTTTCTATCCAGTGGGAATATGGAAAAGGTGAAGAAGATTGCCCTTCTCTTTTAAGGAACTGCCCAGAAGTTGTACAACACTTACACTTACTTGTCATTAGCCAAAACTTAGTCACGTGGTCATATATAGGGAATCTGGAGAAATAGTCTTTTAGATGGGAGATGATAGATCCAGCAAAAAACTGGAATTCTTGTTACTAAAGATTGACAACTAGCAGACTTTGAAACAATACTCAGTGAAAAATACTAAGAAAAAACAGTGACTATATAATCTCCAGGTCCTTAAAGATTATAAAAATAAGACACTGTTGTATGGTAATTAACTAATTATTCCATCTTTTCCTCTTTTAGGACTTTCCGTGACATTTCTGAAGATCTGAAATCTTCAGTAGACTGACAGGATTCCCACTGCAGTGATTTTTCTAGGAATTTCAACTTTGACAGTGAGTTCAGCTCAGCTGTGGCCTCCTGCCCTTTCAGCTGTGCTAGGAAGTAGAACCGAGGAAAGAAGCAGAAGCCTCCTGGCCTTACATACACAACGCCTGGACAAGAGAGAACTTGTGCATTTTAAAACACTGCTTGAGAGTTCAGAAATGTGGTTTGCTCACTTAACTGTTGCTAAGATGGCTTGAAATGTTTCAGTTTATGCACTGGTACCATAGCTTGAAATTTTCCCACTTTGATTATCTCTCTTATTATAATAAGTATTTATAAAGTTATTTTAAGAACGCTAAATTAGCTGCTGTCAAAAGAATATACAGTGTAATTTTCTCTTACTTTAAGAAATCTGTTCTTAAACTTTTCTAAGACAGTCACTTTTCAACGAAGAGGGCTTTCACTTTGAATGTGTAGTTGTGTGAGCAGGAAAAAATCAATCTCTGTCCTCCTTGCACAATGTATTGTCCCCTCTTTAAGAAAGAATACATCTTAAGTATAAGGTGGGGTGGCTTAGTTGATGTTCAGTTGAAGGTTGCAACCATAGGAGACACAAAGACTGAACCTTCTTCCCCTTCCTTCTCTCTCCATGCCCCATTATACGATTGCCAAAATTCTAAAACTCGCCTGACCACATCAAAGTAAAATAATTAAGCTGCTATGAATGGTAAAAATATGATAGAATTCATGCTATCATTAAGTTCTTTCTTTCCAAATGTTTTAAGTAAAAAAATCTCAGGTATAGCAATACTCTGATTTGTTAAATATATCCCTGTTTCATTATTTGGAAATCTGCCAGTTATTAGCAGAATTTTATATTTATATAGTGTTTTTTTACATCACTTAGCACAGTGCCTTGCACAAATGACTCTAGATGAATGCCTGTTGAACTGAATTGCAACTTTTAAATATCGCAGATATCACAATGACAAGCATAGTGCTTTACATTTTACAGTCCTTTTGCACATATTATGTCATGACCACTTTACATCAGCTTTCATATAGCTTTATGGCATTTTACAGTGGTTTCACAGCAGTGGGGAAGCTAAGGTTTAGAAAAGTGACCAACTCCAAGTTATAAAGTTTAGTAAAATTTGGCCTCAGATCTTTGGCTCCATAGTCAGTGAACTCCACTGTACTGTAGAATGTTTCTTCTAACATCTCGGGCAATTTTCACAGTGCTATAAGATAGAATAGATGTTACTCTCCACTTTTTGTGAATGAAGACTTGTCCTGCAGTTCATGACAAGGCTGGGACTGGAACCTGGCTCTTAGCTGTGCCCTTTCTACTGTTTAAAACAATCATTAGGCCCTCCCTTTGGCTCCTGGGGGCATGTGGAGGATAAAAGGATTCATAAGTGTCAAAGATTTCCTTTTTGGAAAATATTTAAAGGTAGCAATAATTTTTTCTAAAACATCTTTTCACTAAGAAGTTAATGGTAAGTAGCTTAAATTTATTCTTATATTAAAGAAAAGCCCCATCTAGAAAAGGCTACCATGAGGTTTTTGGACTGTTTTTTATGTGGTAGACTACATGCAGATCTCATTTCTATTATGACTCCTTCAACAATTATAATCTGCTGTTCCACCAAGCGTTAGATTTGGTCACTAAGTAATTAATTCTCCTCTTTAATCAGTTACTCAGTCAGTCATTCACTCAATAAAACATTTCTTGAGAGTTTGCTAAACTGTAGGCTCCATGTGAGGGACTGCACCAAGTGCTGGAGATAACTCAGAAGAAGGCCTCTCCTTAAATCTTAGCCAGATCATGTGTTATACTGAAGTTAAATTTTTGCATTAAAAGGTTAAAAAAGAAATCAGATTTGTTTTTGTTATACTGGTAAATTTATAGCTGTAATTAGCACATACTCAAAAGAGGCAAATGTTATAAACAGTGAGTTGGTGTATATATACCAAGTGTTTTTAGCTGTATAAAGTGGTACCACAAAACACTAAATGAGCTAATATTTAGCTGTTGCTGAGATAATTATTAGAATGAATACCATGTTCTTAGAGGGGAACTCTGAGCTCTAGGAGAATAGCTTAGAGCTACCAAAATTAGCAGGTGATATAATATCACTCTGAAATACCAGGAGCAGAGGTGCCCCAGAGTGCTACACAGTCCTGATCAGGAAACTTGAACTGCTCCATTGCTACAGCAATAGCATAAGGACTAGGAAGATCTGCCAGCTAGGAGGTCTTCTTGGAACTCTCAGAACCGGAGAGAACCAGCATGTTTCCTCAGATTCAGTGAAGAGGTTTTACGAATTTTTACAGGGCATAGAGATGAAGTGGTATGAAAAGGTAGGAATCTTAAGTTCAAGTCTCAAAGATAACCTACCCTTAGAGTCTCAGTCAGAATTTGACCCAGAAAGAGGAAATTTCTCTTGGAACAAATAATGCATGGGTAAAGTAGAAGTAGCTTTAATAAAAACCAACTATAGAAATCTATCATAATATCTTGCATTTTATAGATTTACTAATGATTAAGACCAGCCTGTGCAACACAGTGAGACTCCATCTCTACAAAAAATAGAAAAATTAGCCAGGTGTGATAGCAGGCACCTGTAGTCCCAGCTGCTTGGGAGGCTGATGTGGGAGGATCGCTTGAGCCCAGGAGTTTGGGGCTGCAGGGAGCTATGATCACACAACTTCGCTCCAGCCTGGGTGACAGAGCAAATTCCCTGTCTCTAAAATAAATAAATAAAGATTAGTTTCAAGTTTACATTCATTCTTCATTTGTAGACTGAATGGGGGGACGGAGGAAAGGAGATACAAGTTTCCCACGCAGATAGGCTCCTTTCTTTTCTGAGAGAGAAGGTGGCATGGGATCTTCAACATAAATTCCATGTCATTATGAGTCCTGCTTGAGTTCCAAAATTCCTATTACTTTCTGTTCCTGGAAGTGGTCTCTCTCAGACTGCCTCACATACTGTCTTAGTGATCGTTAAAATTGCAAGGTTTCCCAACGCACTCTTCGATGAGAAGTGGTTAGCTGGCCGAGCTTTCCCTTGACTTCTGAGTCTAGTGCGGATTGAGTTGGACAGTGGGAAAATAACCAAGGCATGTTACATGGAGACCCTGTATTTAAACAAACTCTGTAGACTTTGGGAATGCAGCTGCTTATTCTAGTTAAAGGGCCACTAAGTGAACACATTGTCACCTGTCCTAGTACCTCTACTTCCCATTTTGGTTATATTAGTGCCTCAGGAATGTGTCTCAGTCCATGAGAAGTTAGATGAGGACAAAGTAATTTAGGTGAGCTATCCAGAGCTTTCAACCTCAGTGTTTATAGGAAAAAGCCCTTGGCTTCTCATACTCAGGCCCTGATCTTGTGGTCTGCTTTGAGTGGCCTCCCAAGACCCTTACAAGAGACTTATGCTAGGACTTTGAGGGTGGAAATAGCCTCAGGTAACGTAACTCCAAATATTCCAGCTAAAAGCAAATACTTTTTATCAGTATCTTGTCTTTACACATTTTGCCATCAAAATACATTCATTTTATTAACTTACTGATTATTGAGAATGTACAAAAAATACACAGGATATCTGAAGCCACTGAGCAATCATGTTTTGATTGTTTAAAAATTGAATTATAAATCAAGATGTGCTACGTACTAGAGTCTCATTCTGTGCTAGAATGGGCCATATATAAATAATTAGGTGATCTTGTCATTTTCTAGAGAATAAAACAAATTCGTGGGTTAAAGTGTCTTCTCTGAAACACAGCCAGTTAGTAACAGAATTCAGAGTAAAATACTTCTTTTTTCCTCTGTACATTGTTCTACTTCTCTTCCCTTTTCCTCATAGTTGAGCAGCTTTGTCAAAACGTGTTCCTTATAGCAGTGGTTCCAAGAGATGTTAATCGATGTTGTAAGAGAAAGAAAGTATGTGTGGGGGAGGGGATTCCATGATCAATTAAAATTGAGGAATGCTGAGTTTATTTTCTTTTCATAGGACTTCCAAGAGTTTTTAACATGTCGTTGTTATACGTTGTGAAGTTGTAAGAGGGGACAAAAACTGACCTTATACTGCACACACCCACTTCCATTTCTCCAAGCATCCACAGGTCCTTTGGGAAACATGGCTCTCAATCAAGTGTACTACTTCTTTAGAAGACATCCATAATAGAAATACTGAATGGCAAATCTTACTGGAGTACCATGTAATGTGTAATAAATCCCGAAGTTTAGTGAGATGCCAGAAAGCAAGCATATTTGCCATTCAAAGCTATACTTAAGGTATAGAGATTATTTTCCACCTATGGTGTGTACAATCAGTATTTGTGTTTAATTTTGCAAGTTTTTCAAGGATCAATCAATGTGCAAATACAGTGGTTATATATTGATATTACATTTTAATAATGCTTTTGTATGGCACTTTATAGTTTTCAGACACCTTTAGTAACACCCTGTGAGATAAGCAGTATTATCCTCATTGTACAGATGAGGCACTGGAGGCTCTGAAAGATTTTTCTGTGATTTCCCCCAAAGTTTATCCCACAAAACAATGGAGCCAGAATTCAGTTGCAAAACTTCTGACTCCAAGTCCACAGTTCTTTCCTCCACACTGGTTTCTTATTTTTCTCCCAGCTTTATGTTTTACAATGAAAGATATGGAAACAAATCCTAAAGTAACATCATTTTGGCTTATCAAATACCATTTTTTTATTGCGGTGACTCAAAGTGTAATTCTTACTGTACCTATCTCAAAGAAAACCCTTCTTTGTCCTTTGCAGTGCCACTTATTTAGGTGACTGGAGTGTGTTCAAATACCATTTGATTTTGAACTAAATTGGATATATAGATGTAATTGTTTATGTAATTCTTTGAAAATGTATCATCTCTGCATTCTCAGGCAAAGGAGAGATGGTTTGAAAGTAAAAAAGAATATTCAAATATAACAATAAATATTCTCACACAAATGCTGTTTATTAGCTTTAACTTGCTTTGACATTCTACTGATGTGTCTTCTTTGTAAATGTAAAATATTTATATTTTGAAATAAAATTACTAGTGTTGGATGAATCATGTGGTAAAGAGTCTCATATCTGTTGAGAAACTTGATCTTTATTTATATTAATAGAAGCCAAACTTTCATGAATACATCCATCTGTCTCTTAAGCTTTATATCTTGCCTTTTGGCACCAGGCTTACACTGGATTTTTATGAAATACAGTCAACTTCTGTAAGGGAAGGTCTGTCTGGGGAGTGGATGCCGGTCACCTTAAAGAGGGTGAAGGCCCCTCAGCGCACAGGGGAAGTTGGCCTTGTGGTAGGTAAGGAAGTGGTGAGGTGGGTGGCTGAGGAGTAAGAATTGGAAGAAAAGAAAGTTGGATTAAGGACCTGCACTTCTTGAATGGACAGAAGCCTCCTAAGCTTGGCTATCTCCAATGCCAAAGACACCTGTACTGGTAGATGAAGCTGAACAGACAAGTGGAAGCAATGCAAAGCACATTTCAGCAGTGCTTGGGAAAGAGCTTTCTGCCACCTCATGTCGATGGTATCCTGCTGATCAATCTGACATGATGGAAGCAGAAATGATTCAGACCCAGGTGTAAGGGTGGACTAGCCAGCCTGAGATTCTTTTTTACTGATAGGTTCTCATTGGCAGATAACAGTAGTTCACAAAGCATTTCTTCATGCTTCTCAGTCTATTGCTTAAGCGTAGAACTCCTTCACAGAGTGCATCCTTCAGACATCTTTTGGCTTTGCTCCTGAAAACCTTAGGGCAGGGGTGGGGAACCTGCAGCCTCGAGGCCACATATGGCCCTTGGCCAAATCCAAACTTCACAGAACTTCCTTATTAAAAGGAAATCCTGTAAAGGATTTGTAAAGTTTGGATTCAATCAAAAGGCTATACTCAAGGATCCAGAAGTCAGCATGAGACCCCGAGGCTTAGGGTAAGTAAAGAGCGTGCCGCTTTGCCTGCTATCCTGGGGCTCTGTGTAAGCTCAGAATTGTGCTTCCAGATTGATTCTTAGCCGCCTTCTTAAGTGAATTCAGTCAGAAATACGCACTAATTATCTTTTCATGCCCTGAACAGTTAAGAAACTGCTCTGTGCCTGGCACTAGGGAAAAAATAATTTTGGTTTTAAAAAGTAATAGTGTTGAGAAGTAGAGGAAGCCTTTCATGTTGTATTTAATTTCCTTTTGAAGAGTAAAAACAGTAAACGGGCTAAACAGTAGCCTGAAACACGGTATTCTTATCGAGTGCCCAGATGCTCCTTAAGTGATTGCATTTTCAAATGTTTCACCTTCAATCCCACTTAAAGTGTGAGAAATATATGGTCAAAAAATGAGGGTGGAGGGAAAATGGGATCTTCCGGAGAAGCCCCAGACAGAGGATTACCGGTCCCCGGGTAAAGGCCCCTCCCCGCAGACGACTCTGGTTCTGCTCTACCAGTTTCAACCTCGGCGCAGCTTCCAGAAATCCTTGCGGGATTTCAGAATCGATTTAGGACGAGTCACCTATGGGGAGGACGGGAAGCTTTACTGGGGACGGTCGTCCTCGTCCAGGTAAGAGGCCACGTGGCCGCGGGAGGCTCTCAGGTGTTTTGTTTCTCCTTGCCAGCCGGGCGCGAAGTGCTTGGATCCCACCCAAAGGAGATTCGGGAGAGAAAGGGGCGGGGCAGGGAATGGGGTCGGAGGAGGCGGGGCCTTGCGGGGGAGGGACCTCGTTAGTGGGCCCTAGAGTGGAGCGCGGGGGCGGGGCCTTGGGGGCGGGGCCTCGGGCGGCGCGGGGGCACAGCCGCTGCCGCCGCGGCGGGCGGGCTGGCTGACGGGCGGCGGGCTCGCGGTGGCGCGGAGTCCGGGCTGCGGGACGAGGCGAGCACCATGGCCGCCTCTCCTGGCCCTGCCGGCGTTGGCGGCGCCGGAGCTGTCTATGGCTCCGGCCCGTCGGGCTTCGCCTTTGACTCGGGACTGGAGATCAAAACTCGCTCGGTGGAGCAGACGCTGCTGCCGCTGGTTTCTCAGGTAAAGCGGCGTCCGGCGCGGCCCCTCGTCGCCCTCCCGCCGCGGCCCGCGATGGCGGCGGCCGGTCGCACGACCCGGCGGGAGGCAGCCGCTGCCCCACATTCGGCGCCCGCACTGCGGCGTCGCTCGTCCGACCGCCTGTCTGGGGTTGGGGGACGGGCGAGAGACTGGGCGATCCGAAATCTGGCGGCGAGGCTGCGTGGGCTGAGCAGCAGGGAAGGCTGCGGGGCGTGGGTGCGGGGCCGAGCCGGGGGAGCCAGGCAGATGCGCTGCCCGGCCTGTGTCCCCAGGACCCGCCTCGGCGCAGCGGCTTCGGTGGCCCCGGGAGGGGCGAGGCCACCCCTGCAGGCGGACAGCAGAGCCCAGCTCCGGGAGGCAGAGAGGTCCCCCGCGGGGCCCCCAGCTGGCACTTAGGGCTCTCCTGGTTGCCGCTGCCTAACCTGCTGCAGCCACCCGTTCGCATCCCTGGTCCAGAGCCCGCACTGCTGGGCCGGGGCATTCCTACCGGCTTCCAAGCCCGGCGTGCTGTCCCCAAGGCCTTTGTCCCTTTCCTCTGCCCGTGTGTCAACTCGCCTAGCTCTCATTTCTCCCGGCCACCCTGCCCCTTCCCCTTAACCTGCTGCTCTCTTCAGTCTGCTTTTGTCCGGCCTCTCGGAAGAGTGACGTGAAGGGACTGTATGGTAGTTGATCCGGATGCGCAACTTTTTTGCCAAATCCCATTTGGGATGTATGCGTTATTGTATTTGCTAATCGGCTAACCGAGGCGCTTAGCTTCAGAAAAGTTTTTGTTGCTCTGAGCTGAGTTATACGCAGCCTGAGGGCTAGAATTCCTCACCTTGATCTGTGGTAAGATACCAGGCACTGTGGGGAGTGAAGAATTCTGTGCCTTCAGGAGCGCGCTGGCGATGTGTGACTCACACCTAGGTTGTATGTCTTAGTGACTCATACTAGAATTGCCAAGATTTGGGAAGTAGAAGGAATCTTGGAGGTTGTCTGACTCTAAATTAAAAAATTCTTTCTTATAGCATCCTTGACACCTGGCCACCAATACCCTGCTTAAACATGTTCAGTGTTGGGAAGCCTGTAGCTGTTCCACAGGTTTTTAAATGCCACATCTTCTCCAGCCTAGCTCAGCCCTAGTCACACATGTCCCTAGATTCCTGTTATGCTGATTAAATAGACAGCCCCATTTTCTTCACCTTCGTATGGCTAATAGAACAGTGATGAACGTACATGATCCTCTCCTCCCTGTCTGGTAGAGGCACTGAGCAGTGGGAAGGCACGCTGAGATCCCTTCGTGATGTCTGCACTGCTCTTTCTCCCGGAAAAGAAGACCACCCCCACCAGTACAACCACAACCCAAAATGAGAAATACTGAAGCAGTTTTAAGAGACAGGGAGATAAGACAGTGGTGGAGTTCAAGTTGATACTATTTTATCCATCTATTTGATAATACCCATGTAATGCTTTCTGTGTGCTAGGCCATGTTCTAAGCACTTTTATAGATATTAACTCCTTTAATTCTCATAACAATCCTGTGAAGTAAATGTATGTTTATTCTCATGATATGGATGAGGAAACTGAGGAATGATGAGGTTAAGCAACTTGTCATTAGGGGTTTTCACCTGTAAGTGCCAAACTGGGATTTGAACCTAGGTATCCTAGATCCAGAGCCTATTCCCTTAGCTACACTATATGCTGTGTCCCCTCTAGAGATTAGAAGTAGTGATGAGGTCAGCTAGTAGTAGGTGTAGAGACAAAGAGAATCTGCAACCAAGAAGCAAGCTAATAGGCTATAATCTAGGAAAATGGTAACTTTTCATGGTTAAAATGGTAACTTTTCACAGTCCTACAGTTCTGCCTTATGTAATTCTTGGGCAAAAGGTGGGGAGAATAGAAGAGTGGTAGAAGAAAAGTATGAATTGCTGCTGAGAGTTAAGTAGCAATCAATGCCAAATTGGAAAAATGCCTGCCTTTTTTTCTCTCTCCCTGTTAAAGACTTGTTCAGGGCCACAGCTGAGGTTCTGCATCCCACACATTATGTAACCACAGCTATATCTCTAGCACAACACTGTAACTGATATTCCTAATAATTGACTGTCCTCAACAAGAAAAAGTTAAATTATCCTTAATTCAAAAAATGTGTAAGTCATGCTCAGCATAGTCTGTTAACAAAGCAGGGAAGTGTGGAGTACAAGTTAGAATGATTTTAAAGTTTCAGTGAATGTTAGGAGATTAAAACAGCAGCTCTCTAGAAAACTTATATTTCCAGAAGCCTCATTTTCTAAGGATGCTACGTAATTATCTAGCTCATGTTTTACCATCGCACCCACAAGGATATTTTAAACATTTTAAGCAAGTATTTATTGTGTGCTTATTAGTTGCTGTTCTTTGAGGGGCTTGTATTCTAGGTGGTAGACAGGACATGTATAGAATAGCACATGCAAAGTATCAAATGAACATCATCAATAATAAGTACTCTAAGAGCTCAGAGATGGCATAGATGAGTCAGGAACAATGGCATGGGGGAGACAGGGTTTTCAGGTAAACAAGTAGGACTGGCACTGTACAGTTTAAAATAGATAGTTTCTATTCTGGTATCATCTAACTTCTTCCAACTCTTCAACTTCTTCCAAGTGTTCAAGTGAAAAGTCCTGGGTTAGTGGCCTCATTCTGGGAATTCAAGGTTGTGTTAATATTAGAAAAATGTGTATAGTTTTCTGCATTCACAGATTAGAAAAGATAGATGTTCATAACAATAGATACAGAAAAAATATTAAATTCAGCTTCTAATCATGATAAAAAAGCACTTAGCAAACAAGTAGTAGAAAAAAACTACCTTAACATGATAGAGTATCTGCAGAAAACTTACAGTTAACATCATAGCAACAGTCAAATTTAAAAAAAATTTCCTTTAAAACCAGAAATATGAGTAGGATGTCTGCTATCATAGCTTCTATTCAACACTATACTGGAAATCCTAGTCACTGCAGTAAGACAAGGAGAAGAAATAAAAGGTGAAAAGATAGGAAAGGAAAAATCAAAAGTCTCATTGTGATATAATAATCTACATAGAAAATTCAAAAGAGTCTACAATAAATTATAAAAATAAGGAGTGTTTAGCAGGTTCACTAAATATAGGATACTAAAGTCAATTGCATTTTTCTACATTAATAACAGAAAAAGTGATCCTAAAAACCCCAGTTATAATAACAATGACAGCAAAATATGAGATTCCTAGGAATCTATCTATATCTTACCTATCAATAGCAAAGAAAATGCCAAACTTCATGGAGGAAATTAAAAAATTTTATGGAAAGCCAAAGTAAATCTATGTAAATGAGAGAGAACTACTGTGTTCATGCCTAGGTTGAAATGCTATTATAGATATATCAATTTTCTCTACTGATCAAATTTAATGTGAGAGAATTTCAACAAGATTTTTTGGTAGAATTTGATAAAAATAATTTTCAAGTTTATATGAAAGAAGAAAGGGCCAAGAATAGCCAGAAGAAGAGAAACAAGGTAGATGGACTTGCTCTACCAGATTTCAAGATTTATTATGAAGCCATAGTAATTAAGACAATGTGGGTATAAGAACAGAGATAAAAATACAGACATGTGAAACAGAATAGAGAACGCTGGAATAGATCCACACACATACGGAAACTCAGTAAATGACAGTTGGCATTGCTGGTCAATGGGGAAGGAAAGACTTCTTAAAAATATGAGGCTTGCACAATTGATTATCTAAATAAAAAGACATGAAATTGGATCTCTGCCTCATGTTAAAAATTATCAATTCCAGATGGATGAAGGACATCAATATAAAAGTAAAAACCTATGACACTTTTAGGAAAAAAAAATAGGGCAATGTCTTCACCATCTCGGGGTGGAAAGGATTTCTTAATATACCAAAAGTACAAACTCTAAGGAAAGATTGATAAATTTGACTTCATTAAAATGTAGAACCTCTGTTCATCAAAAGACATTGTAAAAATGAAAAGATAAGCTGTAAAGTGGGAGTATGTTATTGCAGCACAAATAACCAACAAATGATTTTTATAGAATATGAATTAATAAAGGACTCCAATGAATGAAACATTAGAAAATTAGCCATTAAAAATTGGTAAAAAAGAAAATAGTCATCTCACAGAAGAGGAAACAAATGACTAAAAAATATGTGAAAATATGTTCAACTTCAATAGAAATCAATGAAATACAGGCTAAAACCACAGTGAGAACAAGTGTTGATGAGTGTGGAACTAGTGATTGTATCAGTGATATAACCATTTTGGGAAACAGTTGGTATAGTCTGTTAAAATTGAAGGTAGGTGTTACCTGTGGCCCAGCAATTCCGCTCCTAAGTCTATACCCCTAGAGAAACCCCTGCTCCATGTGTATTAGAGAAATGGTTTGGAATGTGGATAGCATTTTTTCTTCTGATGGTCCCAAACTAGAAACTACCCAGATGTTTCACCCTCTTCCTCAAATGGCTTTTAACAGTAGGATGTTTAAATAAATTGTGCTGTGTTCTTACAATGAGATAGTATAATATCAGTGAAATGAATGAACCATGGCTATAATTATCAATGTGCATGAGTTCCAAAAGCATAATGTTGAGTGAGAAAAAATAAAAGTTCAAAACCAGGCAGAACTAAACCAAATATCATTTAGAGCTACATTATATGTGCAGTAGTTATAGTAAGGGAGTGATGAGCCCAAAATTAGGACATTGGTTTTTTTTCTGAAAAGAGAAGGGAGGTGATATGGACTGGGAGGAGCCTGCGGGGTACACGGGCTATCAGAGATACTGGCATTGTTCTCTTAAGCTTGGTGGTGACTACATGTATTAATATACGTTATATATACTCATATGTTGTATATTTTATAATTCAGACAATTTTTTGAAAAGCCCTGGGCTAAGAACCAAGTACATTTTCTGCAGAGCAACTCCCCACCTCCTTTAGTAATCACTTTATGCTTCCTGTCAAAACTCCCACTCGAAATCTTAAAAACGCTTTTATCCATGGAAGGGAAGAAGGCTGTCTGCCACAGAACTCCACCCTAGTGTGGAATGTTATTCTACTGCCCACTAGTCTTTCCTGTCTATAATAGATTTCCTTCATTCACCATTGTACAGACCTTTCAAATGTCTAAGGTAGCTCATCTCATTTTTCCATTTTTCTCTGCATTGTTCTGGAAGCTTTTCAGGCTCCTTGTTTCAGTAAGTTGGGAATGAAGAGAATAGATAAGGGACCCTCTCTGGGCTTTTCACTGATTTGTATTTGTGAATATATATGTGTTTTTAACTGCAAAGATAAAACAAAATCCAAACAGAATGGTTTTTAAAGTAAGTGCAATTGCTTTCTTTCTGCCTTCTTGAAAACATACTCCCATGACTGATGTATTTACTTTTATATTATTTTCTATAGCTGATTAGATGATTTGTAAATTCTTATAATTCTGAGAATTATATATAACTGATGAGTTAAGCCCAGAGATGAACTTCATGTCCCAGGCTAGCTCCTAGATTATGCAAGTCCCAGGGAATTAGGCTTTGCTCTTTTTTCTGGGTTAATACTACTTTTTTTTTTTTTTTTTCTCCTAGCCTCCTTCACTTGCTTTCTTGCCTCTCCACAAAATAAATAAACTAAGAAAGTCTTTCAATCAAGGGTGTACTGTCATTTATTCTAAAAAATAAGAACAATATCACAATCATGAGGAAAGAACAGAGATTCTAGAAATCTAACCAGTGTAATAATATTGAAGAATTACACAGTGCTCGCTATATACCAGTCACTATTCTAAGTATTTTATATTTACTAATTTATTTGTTCCCCACAATAACCTTATGAGATGGATACTGTTATTATCCCTGTTTTCACAGGTGAGAACAGGAGTTACAGGAAGGTTAGATAACTTGCCCCATGATCACATGGCAGAGCCAGCATTCAAACCCAGGCAGAGTGATGTCAGAGTCCATGCTTTTAACTGCTAGGATATACTTTATTGATGATTTGTACTTCTCGACACCCTTTGTTTGGAGCTATCAAGTAAGCCCTAGTTCTTATTGTTTTATTCCAGACAGAGTTCTTCAATACACCAGATCCTCTTTCTTCCCCATGGGATGCCTTCTCTGCCCTCTTTTCTGGTTTATTCAGGCGTTCAATAGACTCTGGTGTCAGGGCAACTTCAAGTTGTGGACACCCAATTTAATATGCCTCCTATTTTTGTAGAATAATAGATAAAATTTTATTTGACACATTATAATTTACAAAGAACTCTTACTAGCTATCTTTCCCTTGATCCTTAACATAATCCTGGGAGGTAAGAGAGGCAGTGTAGTAATTAAGAGTGGAGGCAACTTTCCGGCTTTGTGACTTGGTCCTTTACTTGTAAAATGAGGATAACAAGAGTATGTACCTCTTAGATACGAGAGATGTAAGTATTAAATAAATTAATATATGTAAAATACATAGGCTAGTGTCTGGTACTGTTGTGCTTAATAAATGTTAGCTAGTCTTATTTTTTTGTACAATAAGGGAATTGAAGTTTAATCTCAGTTTTGTAAAACTGTGTGTGTAGGTATGTATATGTTTAAAATAAGACTAGAAAGAATTATGCCAAAATGCTCACAGGGTAGTAGGGATTATAGGTTATTTTTATTTCTTGAGGCTTTTCTATAATTCCCATTTCTTTTCCTTTTTTTCTTTTTTTTAACAATCAACATGTATAACTTTTGAACCTCTCTTTTAAAACATTTGAAAATAATTGTAGGACGTAAGTAGGCCTTTTAATAAGGAATTTTATGAATTAGCTCCTCTAAATGAAAATTTTAAAGACATACCTGTATTGTAATTGAACATTTTCCAGACAGCTTTCCAGTAAGAGGAAGGCAACCACACCTAATTATGCACGGAAGAGGATGCTTGTAGTGAGAGCCAAATGTGTGTTTTAGAACTGAACAATAGTTGGTATTTTAGCCTAATTGCAGGATCTTTTCTTTACAATTGGAAATTTAAAACTTTATATAAATAAAACATTTAATAAACACAATTGTCTTAGTCTATTCAGTTTGCTATACTCTAGACTAGGTGGCTTAAACAATAGAAGTTTATTCCTCACAATTCTGGAGCTGGGCAGTCCAAGATCAAGGTGCCAACAGATTTTGTGTCTGGTGAGGGTCCACCTTCCTGGTTCACAGGTGACTGTCTTCTCACTGTCCTCACATGATGGAAAAGGGCGAGAGAGCTCTCTAAGGCCTCGTTTAAGGGGCACTGATTCCATTCATGAAGGCTCTACCCTCATGACCTAATCACCTCCCAAAGGACCTGCCACCTAATACATAATATTGGGGGTTAGGATTCCAACACATGAATTTTGGAGAGACACAAACATTCAACCTGTAACAAGAACTTAACCTCCTTTTCACTCCAGACTCTCTTCCAAGATGGTAATTTAGAATAGTCAATGGTGGTCAAGCTCTTTGTTTTCCATGTGATACTAAGAATTCCCTCAGGTCTATCAGGTGTAGAGAAGGACTAAGCTGGTGCTAATAGGATTCATATTCGTGCCCCTGCTTCCCAGGACCATGACCCACAGTCATCCTTAAAATTTATCTGTAATGACTCTTTGATGTAACTACATAATGGGCTTTTAGGAAGCCCATTTTAATTTGAGGAAAGGGTTTTACTCTCTTCTAACAAAGATGATAAAGATTGAAAACCTTCAGTAAAGGAAAGGGTGCTGGGTGGGCTTTGGTGTCAGATGAACCTGGGTTTAAATTCTAAACTAGGCCACTTATTAGCTGTGTGAGCCAAGTACATAATTTCATTCAGCCTCAGTTTTCTTATCTTTAATAATACCTAAGAATTAAATAAGAGAGCTAATTATAATAAACCTATGAATGCTTACCATAAGCTGGGTACTGTGTTAAACAGAATATTTTCATCATTTCATTAAATCTTCTTATTAACATCATAAGGCAGAGAAGGCTGTCTGGCTAAGTGGTTAAGAGGCTAGGCTCTGCAGTCAGAATATCCTGATGTTAATCCTAACTCTCCCATTCTTTTTGATGTCCAATTTCCTCATTTGTAAAATGGGGGTGATAATAGTACCTATTTCATTGGGTTGTTGTAAGACATAGGGTAGTGTTTAAGAGTATAGTTTCTGGAGTCAAACTGTCTGAATCTGAATCCTGACCACACCACTTATTAGCTGTGTGACCTTAAATAAGCATCTTTTAATATCAATTTCCTTATCTGCAAAAAGGGGATTAAGTAGTACCTATGTCCTAACATTATTGTGAGGATTAAATTAGATCATTTATGTAAAACACTTTTATATTCCTGACACATAGAGATGTTAATGTCGTGCCTGTCCACTCTTTCTCATACCACAGATTTAGGGGTCATTTTTGACACCACCAATCTAATCCATCAAGCAAGTCATATTCAAGATATTCCTCAATTTGTCCATTTTTTTCCCCATTTTTACTATTGCCACTTTATTTCAAGCCAACATCATCTTCTGCCGGGACTATTGCAGCAGCTTCCTAACTGGTCTCCCTGTTTCTGCTTTTATCACTCTAGTAATCTATTCTTCTCCCTAGTAGCTAGAAGCTTCTTTTAAAAAACATGCATTTGATATTGCATTTGTTATTTACTGCTGCATAACAAATCAGCCCAAAACATAATGTAAACAAACATTTATCTCAATTTCTATGAGTTAGGAATTTGGGAGTAGCTTACTTGGGTCTTCTGGATCTGTTAAGCTTCAGTTTTTTATCATGTGGGCCTTTACACTGGGCTCGTCAGGTGTCTTCATGACATGGGAACTGGCTTCCCCTAGAGTAAATAATCTTAGAAAGAAAGGTAGAAACTATGGTGACTTTATGACTTGCCCTCAAAAGTAACATACTGTCACTTCTGATTTATTCTATTAGTTAGAAGTAAGTGACTAAATTCAGCTTGCACTCAAGGAGAGGGGAATGAGACTCCACCTCTTAAAGGCAGGAATAGCAAATAATTTGTGGACATATTTTAAAACTACCATATTCCAGCCTCTGGCCACTAATTGTTTACCTTCTTTCCACCTGCAGACAGCCTCTTTCCACCTCAACCCTCCCAAAAGTCACAAAATCCGCTGGAATCTAAATCTGGTTGAGATGAGGCTTCTTGTATGTAGTAGTTCTTTAAGTATAGCTCCTTTCACCTGTAGGATAACCACTATAGATCCTTCTGTTCAAAAAATAGGAAAATAGGAAGTATAGAATAACTGCTACATACTTCTGTTCAAAAATGGGAAAAATAGGAGCCACTGGTTTATAGCATTGTGAAGTCCTCCTGGGCAGAGTTTGACAGTTCCTTGATTAAGGCCTGGGAATAATTCTTCATGGCTCTTGGCACTGCCCTCTGAGTTATCCTTTTTCAGGAAAGGTAGCTCATGTTTACAGCTGCATAGATTTCTCAGCCTGCTCTCTGCCTATGGGAGTTTGGGGCTACAAACGTTTCCATTGATTTTGTATTGATCTGTCTCTTTTAGTCCAAACTAGTGGTGTTTCTGTTAACACGATTATCTTAAAAATTTTATTGGTTTCCTGTGAGTTATATTGAACTTACTCCATTAGACAAAAGCCATACCCACAAGTTTCTTTGAGATATGCTTTTCTCTAACTTGGGCTTCTACTGGGCCTGCTGAGGGACAACCCCTTTAAACTTCTTAGAAGGTCTGTGGTTAAACTGTATGGTTGACTGAAGCACCACCTTGCGTCTTTCAGAGATCTTAACATAAGATTTTAAGGTTACACCCTTAACTTCATCTTTAGACCTTACCTCTTGACAGTGGCCTGGATTTTATTTTTGCCTGGAAGCTACTCTTAATTTTAGCATGGTGTGCTATCTGGAGAAGAAATTTTCAAAACAATCAAGTTCTGGCTTATTTTTGTTCAACAATGCCTCCTTTAACTTCTCTCTCTTCTCTTACATTTTATTGTACGTAGCAAGAAGAAACCAGGTAGAACCCCCAAATCTTCCTTGAAATCTCCTTAATTAGATCACCCAGTTCCTTAGGTGTATTGTCTTCTTTCCATATTAATGAGGGTGACTAACTGTCACTACATAACAAGGATTCCCTTTTCTCCAGTTTCCAATAAGATGTTTCTCACTTTGCTTTAAGTTTTCATCCATAGCTTCCACTGTGGCCTGAATGTTCTTGTCTCCCCAAAATCCATATGTTGGAACTTAACCCCCACAGTGATGGTATTAAGAGGTGAGGCCTTTGGCAGGTGATTAGGTCATGAGGGAGCCCTCATGAATGGGATCAGTGCCCTTATAAAAGGGGCTGTGGGAGCCACGTGAGCACATAGAAGGTCATCCATGAGGAATGGGCCCTTAGCAGATACCAAATCTAAATAGTGCCTTGGTCTTAGACTTCCAGCATCCAGATCTTTAAGCAATAAAGTTATGTTGTATATATATGACCCAGTCTATGGTATGTTGTTATAGCAGCCCAAACTGATGACTAAAACCACTTCCTCAAAGGTCATGATGCTTCTACAAAGTTTCTTTGCTGCTTCTAGCTTTTACTCACTCCTCAAAATTCATTCAACTTCCACTGCCAGATTTCAAAACTACTCCCACATTTTAGGTTTTGTTACAACATCACTCCAGATCCAGGTACCAAAATCTGTATTAGTTAACTATAGTTTATGCAGAGCAAATTACCCCAAATTTAGTGCCTTAAAACAACAAACATTTATCTTATGGTTTCTATGGGTCATGAATTCTGGAGTGACTTACCTTGTGATTCTGGAGTGAGGTCTCTCTTGAAATTGTAATAAAGATTTTTGTCTGGGCCTGTCGTAATCCAAAGGCTTGACTGGGGCTGGAGAATCCACTCCCAGGTTCATTCTCCTGGCTGTTGGCAGGAGGCCTCGGTTTCTTACATCATGGGGTTTTCCATAAGGTTGCTTGAGTCCCCCTCCATGATATGAGATCTGGCTTTCTCCCACCGTGATTGATCCCAGAGAGAGAGAATGAGTGAGATGGAAGTCACAATGTGTTCTGTAATCTATCCTCAAAACCACTCCTTTACTTCTAGTATTTTTCTCTTCATTAGAAGTGAGTCACCAAGTTCAGCTCACTCTCAAGGGCAAAGAAATGAGGCTCCCTGTCTTGAAGGGAGAAGTATAAAACAATTTGTGGACACATTTGAAAACCACTACAGAAATTGTACCACTTTCCTACTTAAAAACCCTTCAGTGGCTTTCTGTAATACATAGAATAAAGTTCTTACTCCAATGCACAGCCTTGGCTGGCCCCTGCCTATCCCATCTCTTGGATGTTGGTTTGACACTTGCCCTCTTGCCCACTGTGCTTTAACCACTTCTGGCCTTATCTCATTCCTTGAACAGGACAGGCTTATTCCTAAGAACTTTCTGTTATTGTATTTTTTTTTAAACCAACTGTTTCTTCTCTCTAGAATGTTCTTTATGCCCTGATATTTGCCAGCCTGGCTACTTGCTATCATTTAGATCTTAGCTTAAATGTCACTTGTTCATAGTTGGAAGACCATTCAATTTCAGGTAGCTACAGATACTTTATATCACATTATCCTATTTTAACATTTTTCATAGCATTCACATTAAAGATTTTGTTTTATTTACCTATTTATGTGATTATTGTGTGTTTCACCTCCTCCTTCACTAGAATGTTAGCTTCATGAGAGCATGGCTTTTTCTTTCTTGTTCTTGCCTAGGATTTTATTTGACATATGGTAGTGTACAACAAATATATTTTATGTGATTGAATTATTGCTTTTTTACCATACCGGAAACTTAATGGGAGCAGGATAGTGTTAGTCTTGTTCACTGATGCATCTTCAGGACCTGGCATCTAACAGATATTCAAAATGCGATGAAAAAAATATTGTAGATGAGTAAGTTTAGAGAGATTAAATAAATTTTCTTCGACCACTTAGCTAGTAATGGCCAAGTCAAGACTCAAACCTAGGCCTTTCTATTAATTCTAAACTATTAATGCCTAAACATATAAAGTGCTTGGCACACAGTAGTTGCATGAAGAGTAAAAGTTATTCTCTTCCTCTTCTCTTAAATTCCCTACTATGTTTGGTCTTTATAAATATACTGTATACATTATTTCAAAGTTATATTCAGCATACATGTACTGATTGGGATCTGTGTCTTTTAGGCCACGTTCTTTAATGAATATTTTTATATGTCAGCATAGTTTATGTACTAGTTTTCTAAGATATCTTGAAGATTTGTGTTTGTTTCAACAAGCTGAACTTGTTGCCTTTTGTATTTTATTTCAGGGACTGGAACCAAGTGTTAAAACTTTTGAAATTTCGTTTACTTTGAGTCTGGTATAACAAAATTTAGCAAAGTATAAAACATAGATCACAATGATTGTTCTAAAGTATCTAGTTAATGCAGTAAACACGTATGGCACAAGTACTATTTTGTACAACCCGTGCACGATGGTAGGCCATGGAGTGGAATGCCAGGGGTAGAAGATGCTGTCTCTACTCTCTCAGCAGCTCAAGTCATAGTAGAGGAAGCTGGACCTGAAGTACTTTGGTTTTCTGTGAGTTCTGTAGATGTGATGATGTATCCTTTCCTACTTTTCTGCTGTCTTTCAGATTTGTTGAAAGATCTAGAGGGCCTCTGGAACTGTATGCCCCAGATAACTGCCCTCAGGTGAACTTGGAGTTGTAATTAATGGAAACATTGTCATGAGGAATGATACAGGATACTTTACTGGTTGTCTCTGTGTTGAAACATCTGAAGCTATTGATTTAGTCTATTGGGCTAGTCCTGTATGCTGGGCTTAATTTTCTTGTTTTTTTTGTGATACAGCTTAAAATAAAAAGGCATTGAAGTAAAATTTAAGTAAATTACTTTTATCTTTTATTTTTAGATCACCACACTTATTAATCATAAAGATAATACCAAAAAGTCTGATAAAACTCTGCAAGCAATTCAGCGTGTAGGACAAGCTGTCAACTTGGCAGTTGGAAGATTTGTTAAAGTAGGGGAAGCTATAGCCAATGAAAACTGGGATTTGAAAGAAGAAATAAATATTGCCTGTATTGAAGCCAAGCAAGCAGGTAGGTGGATATTGATTTTGAAGGCTATTATACCAGTTTTATTGCTTTGGATATGATGACACATTATGGTTTTATTTTGAGTAAAGATGTATAGCTCTCTGATTATGGATGCCTAAGACATTAAAGGCCTGGATTAGCTTCTCTTGGCTCAAGTCCTAAATCTGAAACATAGGGCTCTTTCACCGATCAGAGTAGTGATCTGCCAATGAGATGTGAGATACACAGAGAAGTGTGAGGCATGGAGTCTGCTCTCAAGGAGCATGTTAGCCTACTTTCCACCAAGAAGGAAGTGTGAATAAACATTAGTATGCACCAGCACTCTATAGCAAACAAAGCACAGTAACTTCAAACTTCATGATGTTTCACAAATCTCTATAGCTGGTGGCACAGAAGCCTTTGAGAATCTGGGGTGTTTCGAGGGCTGCAGATAGTTCAGCTTGTTGAAGTATCATTTATCCATTTATATTTTTAATAAATAATTACTGAGTACTGGTGATATACCAGGCATTCTTCTAGACTATAGGGATATAGCCGTGGATAAATCAGTCAAAAGTCTGCCCTCATGGAGCTTGCATTCTAGTGAGGGAAGGTGATAGTGATAGTTATCATGAAGTAAAAAATAAAGTGATAGTTAACAAAGAAAAAAATACAGCAGGGTAAGAGTTAGGAGACCAATAGAGGTGCTATTTTTGAGGGGGCAGAGCTTTTCAACTTTGACATTATTGACATCTTGGGCTGGATAATTCTTTGTTGTGGGGGCTTTGTTGTGGGGGCTTTGTTGTGTGTCCTGTACATTGTAGAGTGTTTATCAGCATCCCTAGCTGCTACCTACTAGATGCCAGTAGATACCCTCTTCCCCCATGTGACAACCCAAAATATCCACAGACATTGTTGAATGTCCCTTGAGCAGGTCAAAATGCCTCCATTTGAGAACTACTGGGATAGGGGTTTAGGAGGACCTTCTAAGGAAGGAATATTGGATCAGAGACTGTAATGAAACGAGGGCCTGACCTCTGTGAATATTTGCAGGAGGGCATTCCTAGCAAGGAGAAGAGCGACCTTCTAGGCAATGACAGGAACTGTGGACTCTATTCTAAGTGTTATGGGGGGCTAGTGGGAGGTTTTGTGTCTGGCAGTGATATGATCTCATTTGTATTTTAAAAGGATAACTGGTGGCTCCTTGTATAGAGAATAGATTTTAGGGGATGTGAAGGTGGAATCAGAGAAACTAATTAGGAGGTTATTGCAGTAATCCAGGTGACAGACGATGGTGACTTACGCTAGGTGCTGGCATTTGAGGTGGTGAAGGGTGGTTGCATTCGGGTATGTTGTGAAGGTGGAGCTGATATGATTTGCTCATGGTTTGGATGTGGGATGTGACAGAAAGAAGACTCATGAATAACTCCAAGGTTTTGGGTATGAACAGTTGGGTAAATGGTGGTGCCATTTACTGAGGTGGGCAACCCTGAGGGAGGAGCAGCTGTTTTTGGAGGGTCACTGAGAGAGTGATTGTGATAATCCCAACTAAATAGGGAGTGACCAACCAGATCATACTCAGTCCTGTATGTTATATGAATGGCTTCAGGTATTATTCTATAGATAATAGAAAGTCATTGAGGAATTTTGAGCCAGATGAAACATATATTGTTTTGTGTTAGAAATTCTTCTGATAGTATGGAGGAAATGAATGAGGACAGGTTGTGAGGAGATTGAGATTGAAGGCAGGGAGATTAACAGAGAAGTTTTTATGATAAAATCAACTAGACCAAGACAGTGTAATAAGGCTGTAGGGAACAGGAAAAGTACACAAAATACTCATTAAGGTGGTTGAACAGATAGAACTAGGTTATTGACAAAAGGAATCACAGGCCTCTGCGTTGACTCTCTGGTTTCTAGCCATTCACTGGGCTAGAGGGAGATGTCCTTATTCTATTCATAATTTATATTTTTCCTACTTTAAGAAAAAATTTGAAAGAGTTTACTATAAGACATGTTCAATAAACCTATTAAAATAGGAGATGAGATAAATATACCAGAAATTTTGGCAAGCATTATTTTAATTAAGCATGAAATTTATCTTTGTGCTTCCTGGAAGGCAAGACAAAAACGTGGGAAATAAAGGGTTATGTAATTCTCATTGTTTGTTGAAAGGAAACAAACCAGCTTGTAAGAGGAGAGACTTTTTGCATGGCATTAAATTATTGTGTGGGTGCTTACGAAACAGACATTATATAATGTAGTGGACAATTCAACAGAAAATGTAGGGATGTTCTTCATATGCTGTTTCTTCTAACAACCCTCGATTAAAGCAAGAGAAGGGCTTTTTTAATGAAAGGACAACCTAAGTCCTGCTCTCCTTAGTGGTTTATAGTATGTCACTGTGCTCAGTGTAAGGTGAGAGACCAGGACGTGGTACACTGACCCAAGTACTATAAAGCCAGGCAATTTCATAAATGGAGTCTTTTGGAAGCCCTCAGATGTCATGGGCTTCACATGTCATCTGCTTCTTACAGTCACTCAGGTAGGAGGATGAGAATGGTGCCTGCTGGAGTTATATAATATGGAAACCTTTTTTTCTCATAGCACATGCAAATTTAAGACTTCATTAAATTACTCCTGAAATGTTTCTGTCCCATTCAGCCCATACTAATCATTTTCTCCTCTGGACAAGTTAGCATTTATCTGAGGAAAATAATATAAAGTAGGGATAAAGAATGAGAGCTTTAGAGTCAGACTGCCTGGATTTCAAACCCTACTTTTCCCCTTGCTGGCAGTATGACATTAGGCAAGCTATTAAATATTTTTAAGCCTCAGTGTTCTCATCTATAAGATGGGGCTGTTAGTGTTTATAGAGATGTTTTGATATGAGGCATGTATTTGGCACATTGTAAGTACTCAATAAATATTAGTTGTCATAATAATTATTTTTTATTCTTATTTTCCCGTGTTGGACTCTTGCATTATATTGTTACTTTTCACTTGGCTACCAGGCAAGGTTTATATTTTATATGGAAGCTTAATAAATATTTGTGTTTGTTTGACTTTGGGTTTTCCTATTAAGATACAACTAATTGTATATAATAAAATTGACAACCATGAAGCTATAAGATATGAAGTCTTATGACTTTTTCACAGAACTAATTTCTGAACAGTCTACACGTTGATCACCTTTATAATATTAAGGAAGCATTTGACTACGTTGGTGGAGCTGACCGAATGTTGCCATCCAATGAATTAAATGCCTAGGGTTTAGTCAGAAAAAGGAAAGGTTGAATAATGCCATATGTGCAGGCTCATATGTGATATCTTTGGTGATTGAGAACTACAGGAAAAGTTGACAGTATCTAGAGGAATGGGAAACATTTCATCTTTCAGCTGTTGCTGATAGAATGCAAACTGATGCTTTCCTCCTGCCCCTTTCTGTTTTCATTAAGGTCTAGTTCTGAGCACTTTTGTTCTCTGTATTATCTTGCCATAAAAACTTTGTATTAGTTACCTGTTGCTCTGTAACAAATTAACCAAACTTAGCAATTTAAAACTACAAACATTTATTATCTCACACAGTTTTTAGGGTCAGGATGGGGAGTGGCTTAACTGGGTGGTTCGGGTCAGTGTGTGTCATGAAATTGCAGTCAAGGTGTCCACCCTGCCTCAGTTGTGTGAAAGCTTGGCTGGAAGACAGGATCTGTGTCCAGGCTCCCTCCGGTGGTTGGGAGGCTTCACTTCCCTGCTGGCTGTTGGTCACAGGCCTCAGTTCCTCTTTATGTAGGCCTCATTGTAGTAATAGTATGGGCTGCTTAGGACATGGCAACTGGCATCCTTCAGAGAGAGAGAGACAGAGACACAAGGTGGCTGCTTAGTTCTTTTATAACCCGATCTCGGAAGTGACATACCATCCCTTCTGCCATACCAACCTTGGTACGATGTGGGAGGGATGACACAAGATTGTGAGTACCAGTAGGTGGGGATCATCTTGGAGGCTGGCTACGGCAGAATCTGCATTACCAACCTGTATCTTGTGGCTTCTCTTTTACGAATTCTGTGTCATTTCAAACTCCTGTTGTCTGCATCTGAATTTATTATCTCCCTTCCCATGCCCTCATGGAATTTTCTTTAAGCGACTTAGGTTCGCAACTTTGAAGCCATTTTTTCTTTCTTCCTTTCTTTCTTATCACTGGTCAGATACTAATTTTGTGTTTTCTTTCCTCAGTGTCTCCCAGTCATCTTCATTATTTTCCTATGGCTACCTGCCATCCTAGAAAGGTCCCTACTCACACCCACCCACTAATCTCACACCCACAATTGAAATAGTAGCCTGGCTTTAAGTCTCCCGTTTCCATTCCATGTTATATGCTCCCACCGGACTGATCTTTCTAAATATTGACTTTTAGCATGTTGCACCTTGTGATCTGTCCATTAAGATTCCAATACTTAAAATCCTTAGCCTATGGCTGATACATTAGTGTGAGTATGTAATAAAATTGACAAGAGGGCTTTTGTGAGAAAATCAATCCATTATGCACAGAAGTTTATTTAGGACTTAAAAAATTATCTTGAACACTATAAGATACTTAAAAGTTTATTATTTTTATTTTATTCTTGTTAACTTTAACAGTAAGGTGGTTTGGAGAATATTATAATCTTGAGGAGGCAAACATTTATATTGTTTTATTGGTGGATATAATTGCCATCATAGAAACCAATAGGTTTGATAGCAATAGTGAAGAGAATTTTTCAAGAGGATTTGGGAGTTCATTTGGTAGAATGGTTTCCACTGGGTATCATAAGAAGTATAAATTCAAACAGCAAACCTGAGTGAGGGTCAGCCTGTGGTTCGAATTCTTGGCAGGGAAGCTTCTGTTTTGTTTACTTTCCCCACTCAGAGTCCAGGCTGACTGACAGACAAACTTGCTTACTGTTTCCCTTCGTCTATTGGCAGTTCTTTCCAGGCCCCCTTTTTGTCGAGAATGTCATCCCTTGGGGCCCAAAGCCTTATCTTTCTTCTTTCCTTGAGTGTCTCTAAAAACCCCAGCCCTTTCCAGTTGTGGAGATCAGCACTGACACCTTGCCCACCTTCCCTCTGGCCTGGCCCTGGCTCAAGCCTTGACACCTGCTTACTGCCTTGGTTTTAGCTGCTGCGTTGGTTTTGCACTCTTGGGACTTCTCTTACTGTCTTGTAGAGCAGGAGACTTTCAGATTGTATAGTTTGCAGTGCCACTGGACACAAAAATTATGATATTTTTGAAACTGGGTGAAGGTAAAAATTTTTCACAGTTCTTTAAGAATGTGCTATTACTTTTGATTAGAAAACTTCATGTGGACAATCCTTGTAATCATCAAGGTGAAATTGCTTTCTTGTTCCTGAAATAAGACTCCAAAGCCAGGTTTCTGCCCATCATACTCATTACCTTGAAGATTAGAGGAAAGTCTAGATTTTACTTTAAATGTGTCTTACTGCCAATTTAACTTTTCCTACTCTCCTTTTTTATTAGGAGAAACAATTGCAGCACTTACAGACGTAACCAACTTGAATCATCCCAAATCTGATGGCCAGATCACAATTTTTACAGACAAAACAGGAGTTATAAAGGCTGCAAGATTGCTTCTTTCTTCAGTGACAAAAGTGTTGTTGTTGGCAGACCGAGTAGTCATTAAACAGATAATAACATCAAGAAATAAGGTACTTGCCTTTCTGGTGTTGCTATACTTTTGCCTTTCAGTGTTCTCTTCAAAAGAGTTTTTTAGATTAATTGCAGGTAATTTGGCAATGCTTGTCTATTATAATTGTTTATAACTCTAATTATCTATAGTTTAAAAGTAGTATTTCTTCTATACCTGTAATTCTTAAATGATATGTGTACTGGGCCTAAACTTTTGAATGCAAATAACGTTTCTTCTCGGAAAATCATTATCTACTTGTTGAGGCTTGTTGGTAAAAGCTTTAAATGTGTATAACATTCAAAAAGAAAAGCTGAAGCACCATGGTCATGTCTGTAATAGAAACCTAGCTGACAAAAAATACTGAATTCTTCAGTCTTTTTGTTTTTCTGAATCAGTAACAATTTATAAATTTAAGACTAAATTAAATCAGTAGAAACCATAATTATCCATAGCTACAGAAGTTCTGTATGCAGAGTCCCTAGCTATACTAATCACAAAACTTAGAGAATGGATTTATACTTTTCCAGTCCAGAACTCCTACTAGTCTCTTAGGTAATGGTTGTGCTTCTCGATCATCCAGGAACCCAGGGTATACATGATCACTTCTTTCCCTGGATCATTCCTTAGGCAAGGGGAGGGCAGGCATCCAGGGAAGGGGTTGTCCTAGTAGAGTTTGAGGACGAAACACCTGATAAGTGTTGAGTGAATCAAAAAGAGTAAGTTAAAAAGTAATTAGAGGTCAGGCGTGGTGGCTCCCGCCTATAATCCTAGCACTCTGGGAGGCTGAGGCAGGAGGATTGCTTGAGCTCAGGAGTTGGAGACCAGTCTGAGGAAGAGCAAGACCCATCTCTACCAAAA
Organism: Avahi laniger; assembly: GCA_963575035.1. Classification (NCBI taxonomy): domain Eukaryota; kingdom Metazoa; phylum Chordata; class Mammalia; order Primates; family Indriidae; genus Avahi; species Avahi laniger. Next base: position 38,464 of record CAUYSK010026138.1, read on the forward strand.
ACAGAAAAATTAACTGGGTGTCGTGGTGCACACCTGTAGTCCCACCTACTCTGGGGGCTGAGGCAGGAGGATCGCTTGAGCCCAGGAGTCTGAGGTTGCTGTGAGCTTGGTTGATGGCACTGCATTCTACCCAGGGCAACAGAACAAGACTCTGTTTCCAAAAAAAAAAAAAAAAAAAAGTCATTGGAGATGTGAATCTGGCAGAGCCAGAGGAATAGAAACAACTTTCCTCTCTGAAAAACAGAGGTTCTGCTCGGTGGTGGTAATGTGCCTTATCTGTGTTAGTTGCCTGGACTTCCTGAGCTGCCAGGGCAGATTAACATGACAAATATTCATCATATCCTCATTAAAAATAAGTAAACACAGGATATCTGTGTTTTTTTAACCTATCTTAGTCTGACTAAAACTAATCCAGTACTGTTATTTTAAGGAAAAGTATTTGAAAATATGTTTCACATCTATTTACTTTATTTCTCGTGTCAAGAAAACACAATACATTGCCTATTGGCTCTGCTACAGATTCACGTTCTCTCTTCACCCCTAACTGCCCAAAGCTTCTTGGCAAGTAATTTATTCAACACAGGCCATGCCTGACTGGTCCAAACTGTTTTCCTGCTTCTAAAGTCCCAAACCTCCCTTTCCACTCCTCACTCGCAGATGAGCTTCCTTCTGCTTTCCTGGGAAGACTGGATTCCTGCTCTCCCGGTTCACAGAGCCTTAAGCCTTCTGTGTGTCGCCTTTCATCCCTACCCCTTCCTAATTCTCTGAAGATTTGATTACTGCAGTCCTGCCCATTCCCACCTTCTCCAGACTTGGCTGCATAAATGATCTCTTCGTTTGTATATTTAGTTGTTTCATTAATCCTTTTTCCTTTTCCTTTTCAAGTAAGTCCACCTCTCCTCATCCTAAAAACAAATCATTCCCTAAATGATTCTAACTTTTCAATCTGCCTCTTCTCTGAGCCTTTCCTTCTCTGTCTTCTTTTCTGGCTCCTCCTTTCTCAGCTTTCCCCTAGAATTTAGAATTCCTTTTTTTTTTCCTCTCCTCAGCTTTGGCAATCTCAATCTCTTTCCTATCTATCACTCCATAATAAAATGTCCTCTGTTTTGCAGGTTCTTGCAACTATGGAAAGACTAGAGAGAGTGAATAGCTTTCAAGAGTTTGTCCAAATATTTAGTCAATTTGGAAATGAAATGGTGGAATTTGCACATCTGACTGGAGATAGACAAAATGTATGTATTTGCCGCATTTTAAAATCTTCAGATAAATGAATACTTTTTAGTTTGGATAGAGGTGTGATCTTTGGAACCATTTAGGTTGATTTCTTTCCTTATAAAATCTATAATCTTGGTCTCAAAAGCCTTTCATAAATAAGCCAGGATAAAGTAAGTAGCTCTGAATGCCTTTTTTTGCACACATGTAACAATTAATTATGTTCCTACCTCGTACACTGGGAAAGGTCATACTTGCCTTCAGGGCACAACTTAAGTATTTCCTCTTTTGTGAAGCTTTCCATTTAACTCCCCTACCAGGGCTCAGGCAAATAAATTGAGTCATCAGATGTATTCTTATAGTATCTTGTTATATTTCTGTTATTATTACCACATTACATTAATAGTAATAACTCAAGCCATTAATTATTTACACTGGCTATGTGTTAGATACTTAATCTGCATGATCTCATTTAATTCTCAAAACTTCTCTATGAGGTAGGTATTGTTATTACTGTTTATTTACTTATGAGGGACTGAACCTGAGTGGATAAAAAATTTTCTCAAGGTCACTGTGCCAGCAGATTGAACTCAGTTATGTCTGATTCTAAAGCCTGTAATTCTCACATTACAACATGATATTAATTCTTTATGGACCTATTACCAATTCAAACTATGAGCTCCTAAATTTAGGCAAGTAGAAGATCATATTGTATCCAGGATTGACTTTCCTTTTGGGGTATTTGTAGAGGAGTCCATCTTGTCAGCAGGTTAAATATGTAATAATTGATAGTTTCTTGAGATGTTTCTGAGTATAGTCCCGTATTTACTCCCTTAGTTTTGGAAACGAACTTTCCTAGTTGCTGCTAGAGTTGGGAGATGGGTATTGGCCTGGAGAAGTGATAGGCTGGATAATGGCATTGGTCTCTAATACTTAAGCTGCTTTTATAGGCACCTTACTTTCATTTTCCATTCTGCCAACATTGTTTTTTATAAAATAATTTTTCTTTTCCTTCTCTTTCTCTTCAGCTTCCTCCTCCTCCTCTCTCTCCCTCCATAAAAATTATTTGCTTGACTGTTTTCATAATAATAATAGCTCATCATCTAATATTTTCTTGATTACTTGAGCAAGCATGGCGTGATTCACAGGTTCTAAAGCCACCATCCTTGTCACATTTTCTGCAGGATCGTCTTCAGCCTCTGGACATAACCATTATTTTGATTTGCACTTAGAAATTTGGTTTGGAAAGCCTTTATTTTTTTCAATTCTTGTAAGATTGTGATCCAACACTTTAAAACTTGTGTACACTTTGGCTGAAGTTACCTATTTTTAAAACTTAACTCATCAAATGTGGAACCCTTGAAGCTTACTAGCAGCCATTTTGGCATCTTTGGTTTGATAAGTGCTTCTCCTGGATCATTTTTATGGAATATGCATCCAGGGTTCAAATGCTTTCTCCCTTAGTGTGGTCAAAATATTCTGCAAATAGCTGTAGTAGAAATTTATTCATTCAGTTTTCTCAGCAAATATTCATCAGCTACTTGCTGTGAACCAGGTATTATTCTAGATGTTGGGGATACAGCAGTAAATAAAAAGACAAACATTTCTGTGCTCATGGAGCTTACATTTTAGTGGGGGTGGGAGGAGATAGACAATAAAACAGAAACATGTGTGATGTCTTCAAAGAACACGAAGGAGGTAATGGGGTGGCCAGACTGGGTAAGGACTTTGGCTTTAAGTAAAATGGGGAGCCATTGGAGGTTCAGGTAGGTGAGTGATATCTCCTGACATATTTTAATGGTATCACTCTAACTGCCATGTTGAGAATAGTTTGTAGGGAGACAAGGTCAGAGTCAGGGAGACCACTTGAGAGGCTACTATAGTAACTCAGTGAGGGATGGTGGTGCCGTGGACAAAGGTGGTAGAAAGTGGCAGTGGTGAGAACCTTACCCAGGCCAGGGCAAATACTTTCGGAGGTACTGCGATGCTTCACTTAGTGCTTCTTGGACCATCTGGGTTTTATGGAGGCCTCTGTTTTGTCCTGTGGACCAGCCCTTTGGAGTTGAGATGCCATCTTTTTCGGTCATTTGCTATCACCATATACAGTATGTGGTGTCATAGGTGGCTTGCAAGTATTGTGTATGGCATATACACTTGATGCATTGTCAACTAGACCCATGGGTTGTTTTGAAAGAAGTTCTGTCCAAAATGATAAAGGCAAAAGGAATGGGTGGAAATTTTAGAAGCAACCTCAACCTTTATTTCTGATAGATACTCATGATGGATGATATTCACATGTAGGACACACTGCTTTGAGATGTGACCTGAATTAGCTTTTGAGTTATGTGAAGTTTCTCATGAACTAGATGTAATTCCATCTCTATCTCCTATTAAAGAAAGCTGTACTGGAATGCAAGTGAGAGAGAGTGATATTATAATAGGGATAACTCTGAATCTATTCTAATTTATTAAAACAAATTTCAAAGGCAAATCATTTTCAAACTTTAGATTTTTCTTATTTGTAAGAAAGGGCTTTTAACCCAACTCACAAATGAAAAAAAAAAGACTAATTGTGACAGGCAAAAATTTTATATAGTTCAGATTTCAGTGTCCATAAATAAAGTTTTATTGGAACACAGCCATGCTCATGTGTTTAATGTATTATTTATGGTTGCTTTCACATTACAATGGCAGAATCTAGTAGTTGTAATAGAGACCATATGGCTCAGAAAGCCTAAAATATTTATCTGGGCTTTCAGTGAAAACATTTGCCAACCTCTGATTTAGATGTAGTAACCAAACCTTTATCAGAGTGTTTTACTATAGATTTGATCAGGAAGTTTTTGGGTACCCCACGTAATAGCACACATTCCATTGAGGGCTCTATGAAGAGAAAGCCCCTTCAAAAACTCAAAACATAGTGCTTTCTTAAGTATTCATAATCTATCTGTTAATAGTTGGAGAAAATTATATACCGAAGAAACATCTTAAGAACATTTCAGAACAACATATTGGTTAAGATTAGGACAAACAAACCTCATATTGAGATGTATCAGCAGTTAGATAGGATTCATTAGACATGGTCCCTGAATGAATTGACTTCTAAGTCTCTGGAAAGAAATAATAGTCAGTAGGTGCTGACAAATAAGTCACTTTTAACTAAGTAAGACATGGGCTGGGTGTTTCTGGTTAGGAGTGCGGTGTGTGCACTTGGGCACGAGGATGTCAGGTGTGGCAGACCACCAGAATGCAAGCCGTGTGCCGCCGCCTCCTCTGTCTCAGTTCCTGGCTCTACTGCCCCGACTAAGGGCAGCTCTTTCTACTCATATTGTGTTGATGTATTTAGATCGAAGCAGTGACAATTTATAAAACTTTATCCTGTTTTGTTCTTTTTTTGCTTACCAATGTTACTAAATTTTTGAGTATTATTATTGTTGAATAAATGATTTTTCAAGAAGTGGGATTGTTTATGTGATCTTAGACTGCTCAGTGATTTTATTTCATATTTAGGATTTGAAAGATGAAAAGAAAAAGGCAAAAATGGCAGCAGCTAGGGCAGTTCTTGAAAAGTGTACAATGATGCTTCTCACGGCTTCGAAGGTAAGAAGATTTTTGTTTTTACTGTGTTATACAGTAATAAATAGAAAACCTGGTTAAATGCATTTAATTTACATAGTTTACATTTTAAAAAAGATCAAAGTGATAAGAGCATAGGCCCAAATAGTCAAATCTCAGTTATTGTTTACAAGGATGTTAAACTTTCTTCCCAGTTCCAAATGGTAATTAATCTACAAGTCAGCTTGGATTAAGCAGCTAAGCAGAAGACAATGTATTGGTACTGTGAATCAAAGCCTGTCAGACACAGTCACTACCTGCAGGGTTTTGGTAGTTTCACTGAGGAGCCAGTATGCATGCTCTAGAAAAGGCTAAGCAAGTTAGGATCTGTTAAGTAACAGTGGAGTATGAAGTCAGCCCTTTGCTTATTCTGTAAATTCATTTCTCTAATTCCTTTTACTCTCAACAAAATTGTCGATTAAGAATTTGTATTTCCAAACAGCAATTGGCCAGCAAATTGGTGTAATTCAAGAATGAGCTATAATAGTAAATGTGTCATTAGCAGTTTGTTCAGAATTGCCTTTTCTTTTGAGAGTATTTACTCTATGCTAGGATTAGGGAAGCCACAAAATCAAAGACTTCATGGAGCCCACTTGGAAGGCTCTGTTCTATCTAGGCCCTTGGGCAATTTTTCATTTACATCATTTTTTAAAAGTCAAAGATGCATCCGCAGTCATATTTTATCTCTGTTCATTTTTCCTCCTGCTTTTTTAGTTCTCGAATATGTAAGGCAACATGTTAAAATAGTTTTAATCGTGATGAAGAGATAGGGTTTTTTTTCCGCAAAAATTTTAAGTAACCTCATTATTGAAGTTTAAAGGTATAGTTTTGCACTCTGCATTTTTCACTTAACCTTGCTATCGCTTTTTACTCATCCTGCTTCCACTTTAGTGAGGAGAAGCAGCTGAGTGAGCCAGGGACCCAGGAGATTTTGGTAAAGAACCATTTTTATTAGCATGACATGTTCTCTGTAACATTTTGTGTATTATGATATGGATCAAATATTAAAATAAAAATTTTCAATTGTTTTGAAGACATGTCTCAGGCATCCCAGCTGTGAGTCAGCCCATAAAAACAAAGAAGGAGTATTTGACCGCATGAAAGTAGCATTAGATAAGGTTATTGAAATTGTGACTGACTGTAAACTGAATGGAGAGACTGACATTTCATCTATCAGTATTTTTACTGGAATTAAAGAATTCAAGGTAAGAATAAAGACAGTATATTTTGATTTTTTCTTTTCATTTTAAAGGAACATTATTATATATAGTGTTCATATTTTTGTGTAATGTTTTAGCATGATGCTTCAAAAGCAGATACATCTCTTTAAAGTAGTGCCACTATGTACAAATCTAATAATGTTTAGCAATATTTGGCTTAGTGCTATATTTACAAAGAGTACTGGTTTTTGGTTACAGCAGTTACTCTGACCCTGTTTAGCTGTATGGCTTGGAAGTAGCCTTCCCATTCCTACGCAACATTTAGAAGGATATTCTCTTCCCATTTTTTTGAGCAGGGCCATATCATTCATGGATGACGACAAGTAGCATATCATTTCTACTAGAATTTCTGCTCTTCCTTGTGCTGTGGGGTTGATACTTTAAGACTGTAGTAATAATATTAGCAATAATTAAAATTTAAAAATAAACAGTAATACACGCTAATATTTATCAAGCCCTTACTCTGTGCCAGCCCTGTTCTGAGTGCTTTAAACATATGAACTCATATAATCCTCTCAAGAACCAGAGTTGGAATTTGAAACCAGGCAGTGTGACTGACTTCTTCTCATCAGAAATCAGAGAGATGGGGAAGGTGTTCTGTGGGTAAAAGACATTCTGTTCTAGGGTCTGAGTCAGGCCCTAGGAAATCATCTAGTACAATCCCCTCATTTAACAGATGGAAAAACTAAGACCCTGAGAAGTTATCTAATATGCTAAGGGTTACCCACATCTGTAATAGACAAGGCTGTGACAGGGTGGTACTCTTTCCATCTTAGCTGCACTTTTACTTTTAATTGTATGAACGTCTAAGTAGGAACATGGGGTGAAAGAAAGTAATGAAAAGAATATTTCTTTTTAGGGGCCATGCTCTTAATAAATATCTTATTTAGTCCCTAACTGCCCTTTTAGGTGAATGTAATTATATCCATTTCTTTGGGGAGGAAAGCTAATAAGTAGTAGAACCCATCTTTAGACCCAGGACCCTCTAATCCCAAAGTCCATGACCTTTCAATTTACACCTCTAGGTTTGTTTATCTGATGCCAGTCCTACCCTTAAGTCTCTTCCTGAGGGAAAAGAAGCTGCAAGGACCAATAATTCTCTTAGAAATTTTATTGCTGAAAGGGATCTTAGAGATTATTTTTCTACTTCTCTCTTTTTATAAATGCTGATGGAGAAGATATGTTGTCAAAGGTCGAAGGATAATTAGGGAAATAAATCAGATTAGAACTGGATCTTTGACCTTTTGCCTCTGCATTTTTGCTCTGGGTCAGGCTGAATGTGGCTGTCTATGGCTGCTGCCCCTTTTGTGATCAGGCATCCAGAGGCAGAACTGTTATAAATAGGCTCAGTCTCAGTGGTTATCTCTTTGGCATTTACTTTTGTTTTGATGGAGAGTACGATTTGTAGAGGGAAACTGGATACTTTACTATATTTGGTGCTGCGACTATATGGACAAATCTTATAAAACCATATCAAATGAATAGCCTTCAAAAACCCCACAAAACTCTACTAAGCTACTAGCTGAAAACATGTCTATGTTCTTTTTAAAGGGATAACTTAACATAAATGGTGTGAGGTCAACATAACTGATTTTTATGTTTTAATTCTGTTTAAATTCTCAGATCCTCATTGTCAATTATATACCTTACTATTTTCCACATTCTTAGCTTAAAAAAAAATTCCTGTCTACCTGGGATAGACTGATTATTAGACACAACTTGGACCGAGAGGAGAAGGGGAACAAGCACTCCCCTTTGGCATCTTGACCTTCCCAAACTTTGGTATTTTCATGGTCATGTTAAAATGGGTCATATGTAAGGATTAACTTGAAATAACATTTGTTGAAAGGACTTTAAAGTGCAAAACAAATGTAAGCTATCCTTATCATCACATTCATTGTAACCACGATATTGAGCATCACTGCTTATTGTCCCTTGGTCCAAGTTGTCTCTGTGACATATTTCATGAACCAAAGGTTAAATAAGGCAGAAGTGGCAAAATGTATCTTAGAAAGCTGAACGAGAGAAAGACTGCCCAAGTGAGCATGTGTTCATCACACATTCAAGGAACTCCAAACAGGGTGGCTGAAGTGAAAGGCTGCTTGGGAGTTGAGGGGCTGAGATGATTGTTAGAGAGGTTTCTAAAGACAAGACCATAGAGGATTTTGTGCTATACCATAGAAGTTTGGGCTTGAGTCTCTATAGATGGTGAGGAGCTGATTAGAGGGAGGTGGCAATATCAGAAGGTTTACGTTTTAGAGAGATTGTACAGGCCTCCTGGTAGAGGATGTTTGGGCCAGTGAGGTGCTGTTGGGGTCATCAGACAAAATGTAGGGAGACCAGTTAGGTGACTCGGAGAGTCTTTGCTGAATTAATGAAGGAAAAATTGATGCCTTCTCCGGTCTCAATCATACCCCACACCTTCCACACCCATCCCTGCAGGCTCAGCACATAATCATATTTGGGAGTAACATATTAATATCTTCCAGGACTTTGCCTAGGCACTTTCTCAGACGCAGATCCTTTACCTGGAGGCTGCTTCAGTTTTCCTACCAGTTGCTACATGATGATACTCTTTCTGCCTTAGTATTCACTGATCTCTTGGAATGTCATTGTGTAATGACTCCGGGAATGAAGCTTTGCGTGGCCACTGATGGCTCTTGAGCAATATGTCCTTCTGGGTTAGTGGAGAATATAGTTATTATTGGAGGCTGTATTTTTCCTTCTGCTTAGGAAAGAAATTCCTAGTGTTTTCCTGGGTAGTGTTAGAAATTACAGCTCGTTTTCGTCAGGTTGAAATATTGTCTCACATGGATATATGTCCTTTTTGTTCTCAGATGACTATTGAAGCTCTTCGGGAGAATCTATATTTTCAGTCCAAAGAAAACCTTTCTGCAACGTTAGAAGCCATCTTGGAGCGTACAGAGGACTTCACCGATTCTGCTTACACTACCCATGAGCACAGGGAACGCATCTTGGAACTGTCAACTCAGGCGAGAATGGAAGTGCAGCAGTTAATTTCTGTGTGGATTCAAGCTGTAAGAACTTTTTTTCATCAAAGTAAATCTTATGTAATAGTTTTTCCCTAAAGTTTTGAGAGATACGGAAGCTAACATAATCACCAGGAGTATGAATTTGGTCCAGGATGGGACAAGGATGTCTCATCCCTTTTTTCCCTCCTAGTAGGCGAAACTATCCTTCCCATCCAGCTGTCACAGTACTTGACATTTCCAGGCTCACTGTTTCTCATCCTGGCCGGTCTGGATTCTGTGACTCTGTCACCAACACTAGTTGACCCTGTTGTCCCCACTCACTCATTCCAAACTCATTTCTGGAAAATTATTCCCTAAAATCCTTCTTCAAAGTGAAGAGCAGAGGAGTAGACCCCCACCTAGAGGTTCTTGGGACCTGAGTCTTACTGTCGGAGCCATTCAGATGTGCACAGTTCTTAACTCTGAGGACAACTGATTTACAGACACAATGCTTTAGAAAACTTATTGAGGTCTAGATGCAGTGAAGACAAGGGTAGATCCAACTGGCAGGTAAAAGATTTTTCACCTTTGCACAGACTCCTGGTCTCAAATTGGTGGGCAGCCACATCATGAGCCTTAAATAGGCAGCTGGTGTGCTTAAAACATAGGCGGTTATTTGGGTAAGAGTGGCCAGGACTGACAGAAGTGGACCAGCATAGGAAGTGTGCTCAATCTCTTATAGCGGATGGATTGCAAAATTGAGAGACAGAGCCCTGGAACATGTCTCTGGCACCATTTATTTATTTCTTAGACCTAGGCTTTGTCAAAAAAGTATTTAACATGGTTTATATCATACAGTAGGAAGAGAACAAATCTGAAATCATGAACAAAGCTTTGGCAGTAAAGACAAAGAAAGGGGGTGAATATGGTTGAGACTGGGACTTTGTTGTAAATATATTGATTTATGAATGAAAGTAGACATGAATCACAGATTTCTCAGATATTTTCTTGGCATCAAAACAGTACAATGTTCATTTTAACAGGGAATCTTGCCCTAGAATAGAGTGGTGTAAGAGATTTGAGCAATATTTTGTGTTTAGTTGGAATTATCTGTGTGATATATAATCTGAAGTGTAGATTGCTTCAATGTTAAATTTTGTTCTCAACATTCACTTATTTATGTTTCTTGTGGCCAGGCACCATGGTTCATGCCTGTAATCCTAGCACTTTGGCTGGTGAGATGGGAGGACTACTTGAGGCCAGGAGTTCAAGACCAGCCTGAGCATTAGCGAGACCTCATCTCTCCCAAAAATAGAGAAATTAGCTGGGCATGGTGGTGGGCGCCTATAGTCCCAGCTACTTGGGAGGCTGAGGCCTGAGGATCACCTGAGCCCAGGAGTTTGAGGTTGCAGTGAGCTGTGACGACGCTACTGCACTCTAGCCCCGGGTGAAAGAGTGAGACCCTGTCTCAAAAAAAAAAAAAAAATGTTTCTTGTGATGAAATGCTCTGTGTTGGGAATTTGATTCTATCAGCACTTAAGTTTGCAATTAGCACCCTTCACATATTTTGCAAGTGCTCAGATCTCTGATTCTGCATGCCAGATATATTTTTCATTCATTCGTTTTTTTTTTTTTTTTAGTAGTTGTTACTGAGTGCCTTTTATATGCCAGGCACCAGAAATCTAAAGATGAATAAGACAAAGTCTTTGCCTGCAAGAATTTTACTATGTAGAAACCTATAGGAAGTTGTGAGACAAGTATGAAAAGCTTTGTAAGTGTCCTAAGAGAAGGTATAGATTATGTGTTGAGAGGGTTTGAAGGAAGACGAATTTATATTTAGGGAGAGGAGTCAAGAAGGCTTCACAAAGGTATTGACATTTAACTTCGATTTACTCACGCAAAGAATTGAATGCCAACTACCTGCCATTTGCTGTGCCAGGTACTTGGACTGAATGGTGAGTGAAATAGTCATGAGGCCAGCTTGCGTGGAGCTCATATAGGCCTAGTGGGGAAGATAGACTTTAAACAAATGAAAAAATAAAAAAAACCCCAAAAATAAATATGTAATTGCAAACTGGGATGATTGCTTAGCGGAAAGATGAGTGCAGGTAAGAGGAGGGTCTAATTTAGATTGCATGATCTGAGAAGACCTTTCTGAGAAGGAGACATTGTGTAAGGTCTTAAAGATGAATAGGATTTTAAATTTTATCTTAGTTAAGGGATGAACATTCTAGGCAGAAATAAAAGAGATTAGTTTTAGACATGAATTTATTAAAGAAAATTAGGTTTTAAAAATTCATCTCTTTATAGTTAGCATGGTAAAATATAACTAAATAACTAAAATTTTATTTTCTATTCTATCCTTAAACAAGTAAAGTTCAAAAATTACTACTTATAGTTCAAAAAATGATATCAAAATTTATTATAATTTATAGTTCAAATAAAATTGGAATTAACAGATTAAAAAGATGAGATAACACTACATATGTACTTTTAAAAATTTTCAGCAAAGCAAGAAAACAAAAAGCATCGCTGAAGAACTGGAACTCAGTATTTTGAAAATTGGTCACAGTCTTAATGAACTTAAGAAAGAAGTAAGTATAGTTTGAAATTTAGCCTCTTACAGTTCTTTGCAAATTTTCATGTTGTATGGTATGGGTGAAATGCGTTAGTATTAGTATGCCCATGTGCCTAGAAAATGGTTTTAAAAGTTTTCCTTTGACATAGTTATTTTGAAGCCACTGTTTTATTAGTGCCATCATTTTCAAAGCTTGTACATGAATGTGCATAGCAGCTTTGTTCATGATAGCCAAAAACTGGATACAAGCCTAGATTTCTGTCAACATGGGAATGGGTAAATGAATTTTGGGATAACTCTACCGAATACCATTTAGCAATAAAAAAGAATAATACTGATACATATAACAATATGGATGAATCAGTAAGACATTATACTGAGTGAAGAAGCCAGGCACAAAAAAAGTATATATAAAATTCTATTTAGAAAAAAAATTCTAGAAGAGGCAAAAATTATTTATAATGACAGAAATCAGATCAGTGGCTGCCTAGGATCAGAAATTGGCATATATTTACTACAAAGGGGATGGTAGAACTTTTTGAGGTAATGGAAATATTTGAAATATTAATTGTGGTAGTTACATGGCTGTATATGTTTATCAAAACTCATCAAAGTGTACCTTTAAAATGAGTACATTTTGTTGTATATAAATTATACCTCACTAAAGTTGATTTTTAAAAATATTGTTTTGGTTGGGAAGATTTCTCTGTTCCCTGAATGAAAACTTGATCCTCTCATGACTTACCTGACCACTGTCAGGTAATTGAAAGTCCTATGGTCACTTTAAGTCAGGGATTCACAAACTATGATTGAGCTGTCTGCTCTTGTATATAGAGTATTTCAGGACACAGTCCTGCCCTTTTGTGTACACGTTGTCTCTACTGTTTTTGTACTACAACAGCAGAGTTGAGTAGTTGTACTACAGCCTGTGTGGCCTGAAAAGCCTGAAATATTTACTATCTGATCTTCTACGGATAAAGTTTGCCAATTCCTGCTTTAAGTTATAAAACCTAATCTCAGTTCAAAAATTAGAATGTTCCCTCCAATATATTAGTCAGTTTTTCAATATTCATTCAGTTGCAGGACTTCTCCCCTGTTCGCTCCTCCCTTAGGCCTGTACCTAGAGCTTTTGGGGAAGATGCGGCCTCTTCTCTCCTTTTCACTCCCTCACCCTCCATTATGTAGCCGCTGTTTATGATTTTTGCCAGGTTCTGGAACCAGAGAGAGAGGAGAGGAAGTTGGGAGACAGAAAGTTCTTAGTGACTGGTGCCCTTATAAGATGGCTTTGGGCTTGGTAGACTTTAAAAGTTGACTTTCTCTCTCATGGGTACTTCAGTGTGTTCTTCAGATGCTTTCCTGTCCCCGCCCCCAGCTCCCATGTCATGTTGCTCCACCCCACTTTGAGGGGTGCCTGGAGGTGGAGCACCCATCAGCTCTCCAAACAGAGCTACCTCATGAAAACCTCTCCTCTCCCTTAGCTCTAATTTCTTAATTATTTTTTTTTTTAATTTTTGAAGAGGATCAAGGACTCAAGAAAATGAAATTGGATTTTAGATTTTCTTAATAAATGGTATACATGGTGATCTGTTTTACATCTTACTTGGTACTGATACCTCTATTGAAACCTCCATTTAAACATTCCATTAAAGACAGAAGAACATGATTTTCTATGCCATATTTAAAGCCTACCTATTTTATTCCAGCCTATTCAATGTTAACTAAAGTATTGTTAACATCCTGTCAGTAGAACGTGAAATCCTTTGGTGGCAGACTCAGTGACTTTCCACAGGCTTCATTTTCCTTATCTCTTAAATGGGAATAACCACACCAACCTTGAAGAATTCCTGTAAGGGAGATAATGTATATAAAGCCGCTGTCAGGACATTGCACAGAGCAGGAACTTCACATTTGTTCTCTCTTCCTCCCTTGCAGTTGTTAATGAGTTGTCTCCAGAACCATTTGTAAGAGTTACAGGACCTTGGCAAGTCACTCAATCTCTGTGGACCTGTCTCATAGTCTGTAAAATAAAGAGCTGGCATTAGATATTCTCTAAGGCCCTGCAGGTTAAATTAAATCCTTTTAAATTCTTATGTGGCATTTAGTTTCCAAAGGAAAGTGAATTTTAACATCTTTGTTTTTGAGTGTAATTATTCTCACTTGGTTACATGAATGCAGACTGCCCTATTGTTATTTTGTAGAAAGTCCTATAATTTGAATTGACATTGGACTACTTCCAGAGAAAAAGAAATCACTTCATTCAAACAGGCTTAATTCAAAGTCACATTTTTCTTAAACAATGTTATTAAAAATGATCTGTTTCTCGACAACCCCAAAATAACTTGTCACATAATAAAAAAGAAAAGGCAGGATAAGAAGAAAAGATTTTGGAGTTAATAGTGTCCAAATGAGAGTGAGTAATGCTTAAAATGCATTCCACTTGAAGTTAAATAAAACTTTCAGGTTTTTGTTATCCTTTTATCTATTATTTCTATTATCCTGGGACCCAGTTTGTTCATAGAGTTAGAGAGTAAAGTTCTGGATAGTAGCTATAGACAGATTGCAACCTCTCTGAGGGCAGGGATCTGACCCTACTTGTCATGTATGGCCAGCCTGTCTAGTACGGTGCTGGCCATAATGTAGGTGTTAATAAAATTCTCTTCAATACCTAATTGACTAAATCTCACATTGATACTTTTCCAAAAGTATGCTAAAAAAACTTATTAATGATCATGAACTGCCATTTGATTTTCCTCTTAGTACTCTGAATACCACACTTCTGATACTATTCCATTCCTCACCAACTTTAAGAGCAGCAGAAGCATTTTTTAAGTAAGAGAGAAGCTATCTGGGAAAGATCTGGCTGATAATAGGATGAAAAATGGACCACGCTGCTCAGCCACCCAGTGACCAGTCCATCTTCTACAAACAGCATTACTGCCAGTCCCAGGGGATTCAAGGATGAATTAGACATCACCCCTGCCCTTGGGAGAACCTGTACGGTCCCCAATGGTACACAGCTCTTGCTGTTCCCGCAGAGAACTCAACACTTTCCCCTCAGTGGAACAAGTGGGACTGCTCTGAGATTTCTCTTCTTTAGTTTTTAAAGTGCTTATGAGGTGCTTGGCTACAAAACCTTATTGTTTGTTTTTTTCCTTCATCACCCTTCACCCCTACATCTGCAGCTTCATAGTACAGCAACACAGCTGGCAACAGATCTGTTAAAATACCATGCTGATCATGTGATTCTGAAAGCATTAAAACTTACTGGAGTAGAAGGAAATTTAGAGGCTTTGGCTGAATATGCCTGTAAACTCTCTGAACAGAAAGAACAGCTTGTTGAGGTGAGTAATAGGTTTGATTGCTACAGAAATTGTAGTTTAATGACAGTTCTACTATGAGGGAATGTTAGCATGAATACAACGTTTGGTTAACTGAATATTTTCTCTCTCTCCTTTGGAATCTTAAAGGTATAGCAAATGTCTGTTCTATTCCTGTAACAGTCTGGCTTCTAAAACAAAAAATGCTAGAACTCACAAACGAACTTCTTAATCTTCTTTTCCTTTATCCTCTCAGAAAGATTAGATTTGGAGTAGAGCAGTGGAGGTTTGTTGTATGACCTTATTTCTGTTTGAATCTGTCAGGATCTCAGCACAGAAAAGAGATGGCACTCTCAAATGAATATCATTTGAAGAGGGTTTAAGAAAGGACCTTTTCACAATTGCATCGACAGGGTGTCAGGGAAACCATGAATGAGAGAGCAGTAATTGGGGCTAGTGGTAGCAGAGCTGGTACTATCCCCAGGCCTAGATTAACAGGAGAGTGTGGAACCTGGAAGCCTTTCAGAGAACTACCTTGAGAGGTTGTGATTTTAGGACTAGGCCCAGACACAGCCCAGGGTGACCGCTGCAGGGGAGGAGTGTGGGAGTCAAGGTCCTTTCTCTCCTCATTCCTGCTCTTCTGTGGCTGGGACTGCCCACTGGCCAAACACAGCTGTAGACCGTAGAGATCAGTCTCCCAGGGCAAATAGCAGATTTGAGAAGGGAGGAGAGTGGATAAGGAGGGGCAAAGAGAAGACATCCAGCACACTGTTCCTTCCCTGAACCTCTGCTGTTCTGCCCAAATCTCTGTTAGGTGTTACTGGTGCTTTACCTGCCACTCTTGTTGTAATTCCAATTTGGCTTATTAATTGATATTCTAAGTCTTCTACCTTTTGAAAATATCAGATATCTGCTAGCAAAAAACCAAAAAACTTAACCCATGTATACCTTGTATGTGTGAGGTATGTGCTAGTCAGCGTGTATATAAATGCACAGATATGAACCATCTAATTGTCTTCACATTGTCTAATATATATACTCTGCTCACCAAATCTCAAAGACTAGTGGTTGGAAGGAACCTTTAGACTAACTGGTCTAGCTTCCTCCCCTTTACTTATTTACATAGGAGCCTGAAAACTTCTGTGGAACATTCTTAAAATGACTATAGATACATCTCCTTTATTTAAGAGATTTGCTGCTATTATGTTTATAAACCAAATATTATGACTGTAGGGAAACGTGCTAATTTTAGGAATTCTGAAGCAAATTTATAAAATTTTTTCGAATTTTGTTTTTAGCATTAAAAGTTTCAGTAACTTCCTCTGATATAGGCTCTCTAATCATTACACCAGTCTGCCTACACCAGTGTTATCTCCAGTGAAAGGTGTGCTTAATTAAATAAACGTAAGGAGAGGAAGTATTAATTGTTGATAGAATGTGTAGCTTGTAGTAACGCTGACATAGTTTAGCTGTGAGGCCTTGGGCAAAGTCACTCCTCTGAGCCAAATTTCTTCATACATAAAATATGTGGGCACTGCTAGATCCTTTCAAAGATTCTTCTTATTCCAGTATTCTATGACCATCTTGCCAGATTAGGAAGTAGAAACATTTTGTCATACCTTTATTTTTACCTGTTTTATTACTAGAGAATCTGTTAGTACCAATATAGTATTATAATAACCTTCTCAGTAATGTACAAATTTATTTTAATAAATTTTATTTTCTTTTTAATTATAAAAATGATACTGTGTATTGTGAAGGTTGAGAATGTATAACTTGAACTAGAGACATCTTTTCTCATAGACCTGTCGATTGTTGCGACATGTATCTGGGACAGAACCTCTTGAAATAACCTGTATACATGCAGAGGAGACATTTCAGGTGACTGGCCAACAGGTATGGTAACAGCAGACTGTTCCTTCCATATTATGTCTTGTCTAAGTGTCATACAAATTGCACAGAAGGAAGGTATAAATGGTTCTGCATAACTACAGGCCAAATCTACTAAGAGAAAGAAAGATAATGGAATTTTCATTGGTAGTGTGCTGGATCACGGCTGACCTTCCATTGGACTATCTGCATCTGCCAAACTGGAGATTGGCTCATTTAACTGATGCCCTAGTTTATATCTATTTTGAATGAAGCTGTTTACAATGCAGGCTGCTAGAATACGTTTGGAGATTGTTATCATTATGTAACAAACCACAAAAATATTCATGTTTCAATGTAATAATTATGACATGAAGAGATTAAAAAACAAAACAAAGTGTTTATTACAAAATTACTTACAATAATTTCAACTGGAAACAAAACTACTCTCTTAAATTAGACAAGTAATACTTTGACATTAAAATAATAATGATAACCAGAATTAGCAACATCAAAAAAATGTTTTGTTAAAATGTTAAGTGAAAAAAGCAGGATATAGATTTGTTTGTATACTATATAAAATGTATATTCATGTGAATATATGAGAATATATAGAGAATATATGAGAATATATATGAGAATATATAGAGAATATATATATACATATATATGAGAATATGTAGAAATGAAAGTTCTGCTTGTTCATTGGGAGCATTGTGAGGTTTTTTTTTTTCTTCTGGATTTTCTGTAGTACAGATACTACTTTGTCTTTGTAATTTTTAAAAGCCTTTTTGAAACTAATATCCCATTTAATATTGTACTGTCAATTTAACCTCAGGAAAAAAGTAAAGGACATACCTTCCTTTTGTGAAATCTAAACTCTAAAATACAGTTTTCTAGGTGTTCTTATGTCATTTGTTATTGTCAGCCAAAAGGACTTGCTCCTAAATTGCAGTATTGGATGGTGGAAGTTGAGTCCCTGGAGCTTTGATTTATAGCTGAGAACAGAAAAAGTGACCTAGACAAAATGGTGGTTTGTGCCCTTTAGGAGAATCATGTTGGATGTTGGAGGGATGATCCTGTGCTACCCCACAGAGAAAAGTGTCAAAGGCTTATCATAGAAACAGGAACTATATGAGTGAACCTCCACCGTGATCATCTGCTAAACATTGTATTACAATCAGGGAATCTCTGTTTATTGGGAGAAACCAAGGCTTCAGCATTTGCTTATCTACGTGGGAGTCACCCTTCTTGCCTTGGCTGCAAATGTATTTCAGTAGAATTGGAGTGTTTGACTCTCCTGCCATATGCAATCAGCTCTCCCTCCTATCCTCAGGCTCTGCTTACCATCTGGTTGCAATTTTTGGCTTACTATTTCTGCTGCAGCAGAGATATTAGGAATAGCCATATTTTCTTCCCTAGGATGATGGCAGAGTCTGTCGTTAATAACTTCTATAATTTAAGAAGCTTTTTCTGTTCCTATGGCCTCAGCTTCTACTTCCAGTCTTTGCCAACTGTCTCACAAAAGGATAATTTAAGGAAATAGAGCATGCCTCTGGGGTGATTTTTATTTATTCTGGATATCTCTTGCTTTAGCAATGTTATTTTTATATTTCCTTCAAAATGTTAGATCATATTCAGGGTATATTGAGCAGTTTGCATGCTGTACAAAGGCCCCTAGTTGAGAAGGCAGCATTGCTGAAACCTATCCTGTAGTCTACTGGCAAATTATGTGCCCGTTTTTCCTGAAGAAGGGGATCCTTGTTCTTCTCAAAAAGCTGCCATCTGCTTGGCAAATCCTGTGCCTATGGGACTGTGCCCAGAGGGGCACCTAGTTATAATTCTTTCAAAGGTACTAACTGGATCAGCTAGCATGGCTCTGATCATATCAATCTTCTGCAAGCTCTCCAGAGACTTCCTTTCTCACTCAGAAGAAAATACAGCTCTTTCCATATATGCTTCTCCATCACATGGCCACTGGCCACCTTCCCCTTGCTCATGTCTGTCTGTTTCTCTGTCCTATTTGCTCTTCCTTGAACATACTACAAATGCTCCCACCTCATCCCAAATGACTTTCCCTGTGGCTCCCTCACCTTTTCGTTGACCACCTAACTTAAAATACTGTGACTACCTAATACCATCCATCCTGCTTATCCTTTATTTTTAAGCATATCATTTAGCCTCTTATAAAATATCTTATAATTTAATTATTTTGGTTGTCTGTCTCCCCCAGTATAATGTGAGCCCTGTGAAGACAGGGACACTTATTCGTTTCATTTAAAGCTGTTTCCCTAGCACCTGGGATACAGGTGCAGTACCTAGCACGCAGTAGGTAAACGACTAGCCATATGTTAGCCATATACATGTGTGTGTGTGAATAATCCTATATAATGAATTCCATGAAACAGCAACATCACTTGATAGTAACACTAATGCATCTCTGTCACATGATCATAGTAATTTCCCTCATAGCATTTACCATAATTTATAATTATTTTAATTGTATGCTTGTTTATTATTCACCAAATTCCCACTAGAATATGAGCTTCATAATAGAGAGGTTTTACCTTTTTCATTGCCATATCCCCCATACCTAGCATGATTTTTTTACACAGTGGATTCTGTAAAATACTAATACTTATTGAACGAGTGTTTGATATGATATCCCCAGTCTGTGAACCCAGAAAGTAGACAGAATCAATGCCTGTTGTCATGAATAGGAGGTGAAAGGAGTGGAAGGGAAAGGAGCTGCTATACATATGTCAAAACTGGACTCCTAACTCCTAGCTCCTGGATCTTTGTTTGTGTGTTATTTAATGGGCCACCAGGAAATTTCAGTAGGTTGATGGGTTCTATTTTGAGGTGGGAGCTGAAGTATAATTTCTGTTGAACGTCGGGTCAGGAAGTGTGTGAAGATTCAGCTTAGCCACCCATTTTCTGCCTGTATTACAAATTGCATCTGTCAAGTCTTTTGTGTTAGAGTGATTATTACATGAAAGATAAAATATTAGTTGATTCATTAATTCATTCATATAGCAGTTAACATAAGATAAAGTCTAAAGACCCAAATCTCAGTGGCTTAACACAATAGCAGTTTATTTCTCACTTATATCAAGTCCTGAGCGGTGGCATGGCTTTCTTTCTCGTGGCGAGCCAGGCTCTTTCATCTTGTGGCTCGCCAGTCCCTGGGACCTCAAAATCCCTGCCAGATCATTTGCGTTGAACCATCAGATGTGGAAGGGAGAGAGTACTGAGGAGCGTAAGGGAGGTGTAGTCAGACTAGGCAAGGAATTGGTGGCCCACATCAAGTGGACAGGACTCAGTCACATAGCCATACTCCTCTACTAGGGAGGCTGGGAGATAGAATCTTGCTTTGTGTCCAGGGAGTCGACAAAACAGATTTTGAGGAAAATATAGCCGTCTCTGCAACAGTTCATTTATTTATTCTGCACATTTCCTTAGCTCATATGGTGCCATGTAAAAGTACCAGGAAGATTCCTGCCCGCTTTGTGTGTATATGTATGTTTTGTGAGAGAGGTTGTGATGTGGAAGGAGCTGGACTTGGGAGTTAGGTAGATCTGAGTTCAAGTATCAGCTCTGCGTAGACTCATAGGACTTACAGGATCTTGGAATCTGGAGATCTTGGACTGGTTATATGTTTGGAATCTCTGAGCTTCAGTTTCTTTAGCTGTAAAATGGGAATGCTGCTTATTTGGGAAGGGTAGTATTTTATTTGTGTGTTTGGGAGATTAATGTATATCAGGGACCTAACACAGTATCTTACGCATGTGTCTATCATGTACTCATAGGTATACATCTATGTTACTGCTACCACCTCTACCACTGCTACTATTACCACTGCTACTACTGCCGCAGTTACCACCACTAGCACCACTGCTAGTGCTACTACTGCCATTGCCACTGTTACTACTACCATCACCACCACTATTACTACCGCTACTACTACCACCACTACCACTGCTGCTACTACCACCACTACTACCACTGCTAGTGCTACTACTGCCATTGCCACTGTTACTGCTACCATCACCGCCACTGTTACTGCCATTACTACTAACAGTATTACTACTATCTCTTCTACTCCATATACAGTACACTCTTTGTAGTCTGCATATAACTCTGAATTATGCTATGGAAATAACTTTGTTGAAACAGAGCTTTCCTTGAATAAAGATAATTGCTCCCTGAATGCAGGTGTGTATATAACGCATACTATTTATCCATAAGTCAGATGATAAGAAACAGCAAGTTTTGTTCCACTATGTATCTCCACATTGCCCAAGCTGGGGCTGTGTGTGGAAATTACTTCACAGTTGTTTATTGAGTTGAATTGAATAGCACAGAATTAAGTCTGGTCTCCAAAGTGATTCTGAGGGCGAAGATTGTGAAATTCACACTGGGGTATATTTCGTTTCTTTAGATAATTTCTGCTGCTGAAACATTGACATTGCACCCATCTAGTAAAATTGCTAAAGAAAACCTAGATGTATTTTGTGAAGCTTGGGAATCCCAAATTAATGACATGTCAACACTGCTGAGAGAAATCAGTGATGTGTTTGAAGGAAGACGAGGTAAGAAACTGTCCATATATTGAAATATATTCATGTTTTAATGTGACTCTATTAGTTTTTTAATGTCAAACCTCAGATGCAAATGAATTATCTTGTTATAACCCAACTGGGTTATTTTTATAGTAAAATATCTTTCACAGAAAAATTATAAAAATATTATTTTCTCCTTTATTTTAGTATCTAAGCAGTAAAATTTGTTGTGCAACAGTGTAATTATATTTCTCTGATTTATTATTAACATTCTAGTTTTCCTATTGAAATTAAGCCAATTTTTATTTCTTCTAAATTGTTTTTTAGTTTTAGCACAAAAGCTCCTGGTTATACAGTAATTCTCTGATTTAATTCTACTATAATTTAATTCTATAACTTTATAATGAAATGAATGTAGTTATTTGATTTTTAAATTGCTTTCCTTCCACTTGGATGGAATCTCTTTCCTTGATGACTACATAATCTTGGAATATTGCCTGTGGTGGGTAAGTTCATTGGTATTTCTACAACATGTAGAATAGCACCATACAATGTATAGGAAGGCATCATTTTTACTCTTTATTTTAATATCAATTGGGAGTTTTGTTTATTTCCCTTGTATTATGCATCCTGTTATTTTTGTTTATGTGTTCTTATGTTTTTTTCTTCGAATGGCTTCTGTTAGTGTCAAATAAGCATGCTTATTTTTAAATAAAATGTTATTTAAAATTATAACATCAAATTACATATTTATTTTTATTGAATATGAACATTTAAACATTTCATATTTTAAAAATACCCATTTAGGATAAATGTAGATTTGCTTAAAATTCGGGGGAATGATAGACTTTGTAGCTGTAACATCATTTGTAAAGTATAATAAATGTTTACCATGCTTCTACATTTAAAGATTTCTATGATAGTCTGAATGGCATATCATTTTGATAAAGTATTTATGGTTATATGGATTTTTATATGAGGCAAGTTTCATATATTAAAAGGTAAAGTGATCTAATTAATCCATGTTTAAGGAAGAATGATCACTTAGCCTTAGGAATTGTTAGGAAATGAAGAGAAGTCAATTGGTGTGGTGGAAGGAAACTTGGCCTGGGTTAGCTAGAGTGTCTGTAAGGCCCAGCTCTTTCTCTAACTGGTGTCAGGCAAGCTCTTTCCTGCTTTGGGCCTGGTGTCCTCAGCTCAGTAATGAAGGTCTTAGGCTGAGTGATCTCAGTGATCTGCCAGCTCTAAAAGTCTTTTGTGAACACAACCTGAAGCTGGTATGCTTTTGAACTCTGGGCATGAAGATACCCCTAACTGTGTCTCCATCCTGCCTGCCTCTCTTTAAAGGTCAGAGGAATATTGTCTTCGGGGTTTTTTTTATCAGTTGTCATCAGCCCATGAAAGTAAGGAGGCTGAGGCAGGGCTGAAAAGTGGCCCTCGATTTTTCTGGGATGTGATCGACTCCATGGACTTGGAACCGTGTTCCATGTCTGCTGTGGGAAGCTTTATTAACAGCTGCAGCCAATCCGAAAAGAATATGGCTTCAAGCCTGGCCAAGCTGATTGTCCTTTTCCAGAGTACCATTCAGCTTAGTATGGGTTTCTCTCACACTGTTTTCAGTGCTGGATACGTTGTTGTTTTCATTCATATAAATGTGGGGTGTGCCTGAATCATCACGTATACTCCTTCTGTGTCCCTGGGTCAGTGAGTTCACCATCATCTGAAACTGGAATGGTTCTGGTTTCCTTGACCAAGGGCCTGAGCTGCCTTCCAATCTTTGTATCCGGGATCCTCACCATTTCTCAGCTGGTCTATTCTACTGGCATTTTGTTCTGTCTTCTCTATTTCTGTAAACAAAGGATTTATAACAGGTTTTATTTTTCCTCAAGAAAGATAGCTGTCATTTAACAGTTATTCTCTGCTTTAATTCTGGGCCAAGGTCTGAGTAGCAATTAGAATAGTAATTAGAGGTTGATAAGCTTGAGTGGGGTTTTTTTTCCCTGTAAATGTAAGTAAATTTCTTTCTTAGGGAAACAACTCTAGTTCCATTTCCTATCAAGGAGTCTCTTCCTTTCTCCCTGGGATCTGAGGGATAATCTCATGTTGGGTAAGAATTGGGTAGAAGTTGAAATCCAGGTTCTGAATCCAGGCTGCCTGGGTTACAATTCTGCCTCTGCTACTTCCTAACTTAATCTCTCTGGGTTTCAAGTTTTACATTTATAAAATGGGGATAATAATGGCATAACTACTTCAAATGGTGGGTATGAAGATTAAATAAGTTAATTCACAGTAAGTTTAAATGTTACCTCTATCAGCATCAGCATCGTGACCACCATTACCTTATGGTAAAGCTAAATGGTTTATGAGAAAACATTGCGTCCAGTTTTTCCCGTTAAGCTCAATCTCTCTTACTTTCTGGCATCCCTCTCTCCCTATGTCCTTTCCCCCACTCCAAAGAGGCTTTTGGACTAGCCTGTCTGGCCCTACCATAGTAGATCTCTTGACCTGTGCCCAGTAGAAGAGAGTGTACACTTGCTTCTCTGTACAAATGAAGCTCATCTCTTCTTCAATGGGGAATTGACACCCTCTGAAAGATTTCTCTGACTGAGCATCTAATGCAACATTAATTCAGTGCTCCCTTTTTTTCTCTTTCTGAGATTTGCCTTTCTTCTTCTTCATTTTTGTTTCTTTTTACTTTGGAAAAAGGAGAACTTTATTTCTCGTAGAGGGTAGTAGACTGTTGGATGGCCGTTCCAACATGCTGGGAAGCAGAGCCCCAGCCAGAAGCCAGACACACATGCTTCTAAGACTTGCCTTTCTTCTGCCAAAGTTAGCCTCTGAAAAAAACAGCTGGGAAAGTTCAGTGAAAAATAAAAGGCACAGACTACTAGGGTCTGTGTGGGTAAAATTGTAAACATGATCATTCAGAGGTATATAACCATAGTAACAAAACCATAACAATAACAGGAGCTGCCATCTATGGAGAATTTACTGTGTGCCAGGTACTTCGATAAGTATGGGATGTGCATGATCTCATTTAATCCTCTCAGTAGCCCTGTGAGACAGATATTATTTCCACATTTTATTTATGATGAAACTGAGGCTCAAAGAAGTTAAAATGCCCAGTGTCCCACAGTGAGTAAATTATAGGGGCTGGAACTCTTATTGAGGTCTGAGCGATGCCAAAGATGAAATTTTTTTTTTT
Organism: Avahi laniger; assembly: GCA_963575035.1. Classification (NCBI taxonomy): domain Eukaryota; kingdom Metazoa; phylum Chordata; class Mammalia; order Primates; family Indriidae; genus Avahi; species Avahi laniger. The sequence goes on from CAUYSK010026138.1 coordinate 63,014, forward strand.
CTTTATTGTGACAGGGTCTTGCTCTATTGCCCAGGCTAGAGAGCAGTGCTATTATCATACCTCACTGCAACCTCAAATTCCTGGGCTCAAGTGATCCTCTTGCCTCAGCCTCCTGAGTAGGTGGGACTATAGGCACGTGCCACCACACCCAGCTACATTTTCTTTTTTCTTTTTTTTCCCTATAGAAACAGCATCTTGCTATGTTGCTTAGGCTGGTCTCGAACTCCTGGCCTCAAGCATTCCTCCTGCTTTAGCCTCCCAAAGTGCTGGGGTTACAGACTTGAGCCACCATGTCACCACCCACAGCCCAAAGATGAAATTTTATCAACCCCCCACGCTCCATCACTCAAGCAGTAAAACTCCACTCTAGCCCCAAAATATTCTAATGATAATGAACCAATTCTGTAAAAAGTGCTCACTACTGCAGCTCTGAATTCTGCTTTTTTCGCTCCCAAAGCCATTCCAGAAATAACTAGGAGATCCCAATCTTAGGCAGTTCAGAAGGTACAGAGGAAGGAAAAAGAAATGACTGGACTCTTATTTTGGCCCACTTATTATTATTAGCTGAGGATGGGGCTGGCTAAATTACAGAAGAGATATAATAATCTGTTAGTAATGGAGTCCAGGGCACATTGCCTGGCCTTTGGAATTTTAGTTTCTTTATTTCACTGGACATAAATGAAATAATTTATTCATAGTGCTTACAATATAGTAAGTGGTAACAGATGTTTTGCTTTTGTTTTTACCACTATGTGACCTGTAACACGTCCTTTAACCTCTATCCCTGAGGTTCCCATCTTTAAAACAGGGGAATTAGACTAGATCGATACAGGCAAATATACAGCTGCCATTCCGCATTCTTGCTCCAGGACAAAAATTGCTAATTGATCTTGGTATTGTTTTCACATTGAGCTCACATGTCACCTCTCAGTCTTTCTCAGCACAGTGCTCTACCACCCACCATGGATAGACCAGAGCCGAACGGGAGAATCCTGTACTTGTTTTTGGACTACATGGTCACTGTGATTTCTTTTACTTTAAAAGCTGGATCTTATGTAAATGGTCTCTTCTTAGGTTTAGGCAACCTATACTGAAAAAATCAGAGTTACCTTAACTTCCTAAGGGCCGAATAGAAATTCCTCCTCAGCTGAGAAACTCTGCTGCCTTCGGTCGATGGGACACCCATTGTTTAACTGGTAAAGTGCCTCTCTGTTCAGAAAGGCATGTTGACATGGAGTTGGTTGATTTCTTGCACTGTCTTTCTTGGTCCTGACTTTTATCATGAAGCTCACGAACATAACTTTTTCCACAAAAAAGTCTGACTCTTGGTTAGCCGGTATTGACCGGACTGAGCCCAGTGCCACAGTGTTGTTCTTGCTGTTATGTGGGGTTGTTGTGACAAACCTGCTCATTGCTTTCCATACAAAGGTGTAATTTTCAGGTCCTGATTTCTCTTTGCTACTATTATAAGTCATTATGACTGTTATCAATAGGCCTTTGCTGTATGCTAGCCACTTCAGTTCTGCTCTGCATAACTTGACTCCTGTGATTGGGAAGATTATCAGACATGCTAGCAAGTATCATTTAACCAGCCAAGTGACAAACATCATACTGAGCAATGAGAGGGAGCCTTTAGTGTTCTTATACTTGGAGTCAGTCTGAGAGCTAGGTCATTGACCACCTTAACCCAAGACATTCAAATTTCATACTAGGACCTCCTGGAAATTTCAAGAATGTTAAAATCAATACTTGTCTTCCTCCTTTCTGCTTTCATCTTATTTGGTCTTCTCCAAACCTCCAAGGAGGCCATGGTCTTCATATTAGAAGGGACCAGATCTAAAAGACTCCACTTTTCCTTAGTGATGAATAGGTGTCAGCATTTAGAATTTGAGATTCTTTTGGAGAAATACATGTCAAAAAGAAGGCTTCTCTCATAGCTTGCAGACTCTCTCTCTCTCCTTTAAGGAAGCCGAATTCCCTTTTTTCTGTGTGAGCCATTAGAGTAATGTGACTGAGCTTTGGTTTATAGGGATGTACCTCTAACTAAACTATGTAGGACATTTATGATCATGGATGGCGGATTCTGCTTTCTAAATGTCTCTCACCTAACCCATCCACTTTTCCATCCTTACTACCTCTACCTTAGATTCAATCTGGCTCACATCTGTAATCCCAGCACTTTGGGAAGCTGAGGTGGGGCCATTGCTTGAGACCATAAGTTCAAGACCAGCCTGGGCAACATAGACCTGTGTTTACAAAAAAAATTAGCCAGCTACTAGGGAGACTGAGGCAGGAGGATCCCTTGAGCCTAGGAGTTCAAAGCTGCAGTGAGCCATGATGATGCCGCTGCACTCCAGCCTAGGCAACAACCCAGTGTCAAAAAAAAAAAAAAAAAGCAAGAATTAGATTCACATGGAAGTAACATCTATAAAATTAAAATAGTTCAGATCCCTCATTAGTATTATCTTCCTTTTTCTTGTATTATTGGCAACTTGTTTGGTTTTTGTTGGAACGGGGGGAAATAGGAATAACCTTACCTGCATAGCATTTGGAGGAGGCCTATCTGAAAAATCGTCAGTTTTGCAGTTATCCTCAAATTTGTATAAATCATTCTGAGTCTAACTGAATGATGGGAATAGAGAGCAAAACAAAGTGCCTATAAGAGGACCACAGGGATTGGAACTGCCAAGTGATAAATATTTCTAGGTGGATGGTAATGATAGTAAACCAGATTATGTAAAAGCTTCCTTTTCATTGCATTTATTTCTCCCTACATTCTGTTTCTTTGACTCTGTTGTATCCTTAACTCTGTTGTATAAGAGAAAATGAAACAGTTGGTTTCCCGCCTCTGCTCCCCCTGCTTTTAGAGAGTGAATGTGAACCCATTTTAGATCATGAGCATTATAGAGGATCACAAGTTTAGATAATACAAGATTGCTCGTCTAAGCTAATTATTATACGTTTAAGTAATGTTTGTGTCCTTTTTTATAGCATATTAAGATGACTTTTTAGGGATCTTATGGACAGGATTCAAACTTTGGATTAAGATAGATGGTGAATTTTGAGATTCTGAGTTACCTGAAGACCATCTTGTGTTAATCTTCTTGCAGCTAAATCAGGTACTTCTTACATCAGGGCTTGGAGACAAGGCATGAAAATAGCCTTTTCTTCTTTAAGTTTTTTTTCCTCTCACAATTCTGAGATCAGAAAGCCATTAATAAAATTCCCTTACAATTCTGACATTACAAAGAAATGATTTGAATCATAAAGCTATTCCCAAGTTCTATTAGCTGACTCTTAGCAACAATTCATCTTATAGATGAGTACTATCCAATAGATTTAGAATGCTAGCTGTATATATAATGTAAAATTTTCTAGTAGGCACAAGAAAAACTAAAAAGCATGTTAAGTTTTATTTATTTATTTATTCATTCATTTATTCAAGACAGAGTCTCACTCTGTTGCCTGGGCTAGGGTGCCATGGTGTCAGCCTAGCTCATAGCAGCCTCATCCTGGGTTCAGGCAATCCTCCTGCCTCAGCCTCCCAAGTAGCTGGGACTAAAGTCATGTACTAGCATGCCCAACTAATTTTTTCTATTTTTAGTCACCCAGCTATTTTTTTCTATTTTTAGTAGAGATAGAGTCTCGCTCTTGCTCAGATTGGTCTCGGACTCCTGACCTCAAGTGATCCTCCCGCCTCGGCCTCCCAGAGTGCTAGACTCACAGGCATAAGCCACCGTGCCCAGCCTTAAGTTTGTTAATAGTAGTTTCTATTTAACCAAATATATCCAAAATATTATTTCAATATTTTGAAATTATTAATAAAGATATTTTATATCCCTTTTCCCCCTTTTGTACTAAGTTTTCAAAATCCAGCTTGTTTTTTACACTTATGGCACATCTCAGTTCAGACCAGCTATGTTTCAAGGGCCCAGTAGTCATGTGTGGGTTCCATGTTCAATAGCACAGTTCTAGATGAAATTTTAGGCTGGTGTGGTGGCTCATGCTTGTAATCCTAGCACTCTGGGAGGTTGAGGCAGGAGTATTGTTTGAGCTCAGGAGTTGGAGATCAGTCTGAGCAAGAGCAAGACCCTATCTCTACTAAAAATAGTAAAAATTAGCCGTGTGTGGTGTTGCACACCTGTAGTCCTAGCTACTCGGGAGACTGAGGCGGCAGGATCGCTTGAGCCCAGGAATTTGAGGTTGCTGTGAGCTAGGCTGAGGCTACAGCACTCTAGCCCAGTCAACAGAGTAAGATTCTGTCTTAAAAAAAAAAAAAAGAAAGAAATTTTAAATATTTGTATAAACCATTCTGTGTGTAACAGGTTCACCCTGTTCATGTAATAGTCATGCTATAAGAAAAGGCATGATTTAGTGCTTTTATATTACATTTACTTGTATTGGGTTAAAGCATATGAAATTGATGTTTTTTAATTTCAAAATGGTTGAATATCAGCAATTTCATATAGTTCAACTTAATGTATTATAGCTGAACATACCTGTTTTCCTTGAAGAAGCAATTTTCCTTTAAGAAACAATTACTGTTCAGATCTTATCTTGAATTCTTATCTCAGATATCACAAACCAGCTTTTTTAAAAAAAAATCTAGTGTCCATTGTAACCTGACTATATGCATGATGTGGATACTAGAAAGATGATAGATGGGGCAGTGATGAAGTAGGCATTACACGTCTCCTTCCTTTCCTCCGTTATTGTGCTCCATGCCATGTTTCAGTTCTGTCCGCCTGTTACTTGCTTTATTTCATCTTCCTTATCGTATACACTGGGTTTGTCCTCTTCCGGGACTGAGAGAACACATTATGAGGTTAGTTGTAAATGATTTTGTCAGGTACTTGCAGGAAAGGAAGAAGTACCAGTATTGATACTGATAAAAGAGGAATCATTAGAGGCAGGGTGCTCCATGACTGAAGCTAATTATAAATGGAAGTAAATGTCAGAGAGTCATTTTGCCTTTCTCCCTCTATGTTGGGAGAGATAGAGATTGGTCAGCCAATCTAATACCTTAGAGATGCAGCTGTTGATATAGTCTTCATGTTCCACAACCAAATTACAATGTTATTTCTGAATCACATGTGATTTATAGACTAAATTATCAATATGAATGCACTAACATTCCTGTCTGTTTGATAACATTTTAAAAGTTAAATATGAATAATAGAAAAATATATTAATAGAATAAAAAATTTTAAGTTATATGTGTTATTTGTAGGAGAGAAGTGCGGCTACCTTTCACTTCCAAAGCCAATGGTAAGTAGCAGAATTATGTACATTTCCGAATGTTTTTATTCAGAATTCAGTTTATACTCTTGTTGCCTATTGCTACTCTCCCCTCTACAAAAAAATTGACATCACAGAAGAAAGTTAGGATATTAATGTTGACTCTTCAAAGTTGTTATTCTGGGTAGCAATGTAAATGTGGCCATGCTCTGAATGTTTGAGAGAACAGGTGACAGAATTTGTGATTAATAAGAAGCCATAATCTGAGATCAGAAGTCATTTTGTTTTCCATATCTTGGATCTAATTTGCAAAGCCATATCGGAATCATTTTCTGCAAACTAAGAACTTTCATATGTTTACTACTTAGATGAAAACATGCCATATATATGGCAAAGAGATACAGAGTAATATATTAGCTAGCCACCTGTCCTAAGATCCCTTTTGGGAATGAAAATTCCTTCCACAGACCCACTTGGTTTGGGAAGAAAAAAAAAAGAAAATTTTTATCTGCCAACTTGATAGCATTTTAACATCAGTCATGTTACCCAGGTAACATTTTGTTGACTTTAGCAATTCATTTATAGAGATCACTCTATTGAAATTCATAGTTTTGAATATAATGCAGAATATGGAAAGCAGAGATGATAGATAAAAAAATCAGTTATTGAGAAGGACGATTCTTCTAAAACCATCAAGTGTCCTAATAACTCTAACTTCAGAAGTAGAGGAAAACAATGGACCATGTAGAAGTAGGTTCTGAGCAGGCAGTAATTATGATAGCAAATGAGAAAACCAAAGACTTATAAATTATACCGAGTATAAAATTATACCCTTACTCGGACTTGGGGAGGGGAAGGGCAACATACGTAACCTAAACATCTGTACCCCCATAATATGCTGAAATTAAAAAAAAAATTATACCCAGTTCCTCAATCACAGAAAAAGTGCTCAAAGGAGCGCTTCGATGACTCACAATATTTATAATATATCAAATGCTTTATGTGAGAGGGACAAAAAAATTCATTCGTTCATTCATTTATTCATTAAATACTTCTTGGTCACCTACTATTTGCCAGACACCGTGCTAGGCACTGGTGAAATAATGATGAAAAAGATGCTAAAATATAAATTCCACAGGTAAAGATTTTAAAAATATTTTGTTCATGGTGGTATTCCCATTGCCTAGAAAGAACTGCCTGGCACAAGTTTGATCCTCAAAAAATAATTTGACAATTTGCTGAGTCAATGAAACAGGCTCATCCTCTGCTCCTTTGAAGCTTGCAGTCTAGCTCAGCACTGTCCAAAAGAAATAAACAGTCAGCCCTCTATATGTGTGAGTTCCACATCCAGGCATTCAGCCCACCTTGGATTGAAAATATTTGGAAGAAAAATACAGAATAATGATACAACAATAAAACATAATACAAATAAAATAACCAACACAGTGTAACAATTATTTACATGGCATTTACATTTACATTGTATTAGATTGTTTTGTTTTTTTTTTTTTTTAGAGACAGGGTCTCACTATGTTGCCCAGGCTGGTCTTGAACTCCTGTGCTCAAGTGATCCTCCTGTTTCAGCCTCTGGAGTAGTTGGGACTATAGGTGCATGTCGCCATGTCCAGCTTTGTATTAGGTTTTACAAGTAATCTAGAGATGATTTAATGTATTTGAGGGAATGTGCATAGGTTATATGCAAATGCTATGCCATTTTATATAAGGGACTTGAGCATATACAGGGACAATTGTAATTCAAGGCACATATGTAATTTAAAATTTTATAGTAGCCATATTTTAAAAAAAGAAACTTGTGAAATTAATTTAATAGTATATTTTATTTAATCTAATATATCCCAGGTAGTATCACTTTAAAATGTAATTAACATACAGTTAATTATGGGAATCTTTTATATTCTTTTTGTCATACTAAGTCTTCAAATTCTGGTATATATTTTACTGTGACATTACATCTCAATTCATTCTAGCCACATTTGAAGAATTCAGTAGCCACATGTGGCTACTATATTGGATAGTATAGGTTTAAATTTGTATAAAAAGAAAATGAATAGAGAGGAGACAAAAATTATTGATGATTATTAATAGTGACAGTGTGGTGGAGAATAGATGGTGAGTATCAGAGGAGAGAATTTGTAATGAAGAGATAGAAAATAAAACTCTTGGTGAGCATGGTGGCTTGTGCCTATAATCCTAGCTATTGGGGAGGTTGAGGCAGGAGAATCGCTTGAGGCCAGGCAGGAGTTCAAGCCCAGCCTGGGCAACACAGGAGACTCTGTCTCTAAAAATAAAAAAAGATTAGCCAGGTGTGGTGGCACACGCCTGTTGTTTCAGCTACTCAGGAGGCTGATGCAGGAGGATCGCATTAGCTCAGGAGTTCGAGGCTGCAGTGTAGCACTGCATTCTAATCTACTTCTCATTAAAAAAGAAAAGAAAACTCTTAAGCTGGGGTTGTAGAAATGACAGTGGGAGTGGTCAATGGTGGAACAAATGATAAATCACATCTCTAAATTTTAAAAATGGTGTATAATTAATTAGTATGTTTTTTGAAAAGAGACTGGCATTTAATACTGAAATACGACATTAGAAAATAGAATGTAGCTGATAAAAAAGCAATAATGACACTGCACATGGCTTTGAAAACATGGCTTTGAAAATATGGCTTTTTTGAAAACAGTTTCTGTGCCTTAAGCTATACCCAGAACAGTTAGAAAATATGGACAGAAGTTTGTTTTGTTGTTTTAAGCTAACTTAACCCTACCAAATGGCGTTGTAGCTAATATCCCACTGGGTTTAAGCAAATAAGGGCAGATTCACTGTTTTGTTAAGTGCTATAACTTAGAGCTACTGCAAAATAATTTCTTCAGAATTGGAAAACACATCACAGAACTTTTAATAGGTTCAATGGAGCAAAGATTTTGTTTAACTGAATAGTTTTTTTTATCTTTAGTAACAAATCATTTAAAAATCATGAACCATTTCCTTAGTTGAGGATAGCATAGCTAATTATATTCCTAGAAAATTGTACCTGTCTTTTTTAGGAAGCAAAGTTGGAGTCTGGTGCTATTTATACTTAGGGGCCTGATGTCTTTAGCTTTACATGACTGAAACTGATGTATCTGACTGCCTTCCAAAACAGTGTGCACTAGAGGGTAAGCTTGGTTACATCATTAAGATGGTTTATTTACCTTTTCAGGTAATCCCTCTTCAATCTTTGTTAAACACTTTAACAATAGTGATAATTTGTAAAAGTGAAAATAAAAATAATGAAAAAAAATTTAAAGAATAAGATGAACTATAAAATTCTAAATAAAATAAAACCTGAAAACCTCAAGAGTATTCTTAACTTTCTTAAATGCTTTATCAGTTGCCACCTATACAAGAAGGAGCCAGAGAGATCATTGATTATCTTTGTTTATTCTCTAATGAGCACAGGAGGCAGCTTGTATTTCTCTGTGTGTGTTTAACTGTACTTTCTCTATTTTTATTTTCTGTCCTTCAGCTTCACCTGTTTCTTTAAGGTGATCATTAGAAAAATCTCAAAAGGGTTGTGTTCAATGAGCAGATAATTTAAACTCTATGAGGCTGTTTTGTTCTGCAGTAAAACTGGTGACAGGGTAGCTGGTCAGAAGTCACAAGTCATAGCAATAAAAAGGGAAACAAACAAATGCATACAATCTTTTTCTTTAAGGTATTGGCGATTTTTTCCCCCTTATACTAAGCAGACACATGAATGTTTTATTTTATTACAATTTATACTGTGTGTGTGTGTGTATGTGAATACGTACCCAGTGTATCTTTGTGTGTTTTATAATTTAAATATATGTTTCCATTAAAAAAAGATGGCTGCCTGCATCTGCTGGCCCCTTTTTCTCTACTAGCCCTAGCCACTCTGGAACTCCTGCCCCAACTATGGGAATTCTCTCCAGATCTCAGAGTTTCAGGAGTCTCCGACATAGGCTATCATCTCCAGAGAACTTTTGAATGTATTTTTCAAAGAAACGTTTCTGTTCATGGCATGGTCTGTCCTAGTACTCTATTCTTCAAGTAAACAGACACCTGTGGACTAACCTGGTAATCTAACTAGTATAGAATAGTTTCTCCCCTTCTGGGGGAAATACATTCTGAGTTCCACATAGTAATAAAAACAAACTTGTTCTTCCAAAAATAGGGAGCCATTGAATATTGGTTCACACATTGAACCCTAAATTCTAACTCTAATCTCTTTATAACCCAGGATATGGGATTAGCTGTTAGTATGTCAGTGAAACTAGAGTGTTGAAATTTAGCCTTCTAAGAGCTAATTAAAGAGATTTAATTCTAGAGTCATAATGTTAGGAACACATAGAAAACTACATATAGTGGCTAATTTTAATACATTTCTTAAGAATAATTCAAGCATTATAATAATCTTGCTCAACAGAGAGGCCAGGGAGGTTTAGGGGATATAATACCTGGATGCCACGAATATTGTAGAAGTTGTCTTGAAGCCCCTGAAGTCCTTGTAAAAAGAGAAAAGCAACTGCAAACACAGAGACTGCAGACCAGGACAGGACACTGGCCTACTCTCCCTTGGCCCCAAATTTGAAACTGATGGCCTTTCAAAGCTGAACTCACTTATTAGTAGAGTATTTACAACTGGTTGTTTGTTTAATTTATATTACTTAATATAGTTTAACTACCTACTAAATAGTTTAAATGAGATTTTATTATAAGTACTTTGTTAATGCTTTCTATTAGTATTGTATTTCCTCACAGTTAAATGTATTGCTTTTTATTAATCTTTTTATTGTCACAGAAGAATAATACAAACCTGAAATCATTAAAGCCCGACAAGCCTGACTCTGAGGTAAGACTTTTTCCTTTGTCTGTTTTCTTACATCTTTTTTTTTTAAATCAACACACAAGCCAGGTGACATTGTCTTACATCGAATCTTCCTTTTACATCAATAGTGACAAAGTTGTGATTAAAATGTATGTTTTGTAGGAGCAAGCCAAGATGGCAAAGCTTGGACTTAAGCTGGGTTTGCTCACTTCTGATGCCAACTGCGAAATTGAGAAGTGGGAGGACCAGGACAATGAGATTGTTCGATATGGACGGGACATGTCCAGTATGGCTTATTCTCTGTATTTATTTACGAGGTAAATGTAGTTACATTTTGATTTTTTAAATAAATATAATAATATCTGGTATAAAGAAAAAGTGACATGTTAAATCATTGATAGGTTGAAGTCAGTATCAAATGTATGGTAAAAAGACTAAAAATAGTTATTATTTCTATTTAAGTGAATGCAACAGGAAGATACGTCTTTAATTAGTATTTAGATTTAGAAGGGGTCCTCTTCTAGGTTTGTGCCTCATTCTTTTCATAACTGAAATAATTGTACATTCTACTTTTTGTCATCTTGCATATCAGTGTCTCTGCCAGCCAGCCTCAATGCATTTAAAAAAACATGTCTTTTATATATTTATGCAAGTGATTGATTAGACACAGGTCAAAGAATAGAGCTGTCTGGGCACAGTGGCTCACACCTGTAATCCCAGCACTTTGGGAGGCCAGTGTAGGAGGATTGCTTGAGGCCAAGAGTTCAAGACCAGCCTGGGCAACATAGCGAGACCCTGTCTCTACAAAAATAATTTTAAAATAATAATAAAAAAAATAGAGCTATGAGGCCTACCTCAGTAGGGTGCCAAATCTCCATGAGTCAGCATTCATTATGTAGAGGAGAATTTCCCTAACTTTAATATGACTTGACCTACATTCTTTGTCTTGTCCATATTATATGAGTCTTGATCAAATGCCTTGTTGAAGTCAATGTTGATCACATTCTCCAGTTTTCCATTATATAATAGTATAGCAATCTATACATAAGGTATAGTAATTCTGCTTGGATAAAATCAGTTATCTGTTCAATAATCTATTCTAGAATTTTCTCAAGGAATAACTTCAAACTTTTCACTCAGTTTCTGAAATCTGTCTTTTTCATTTTTGGAAACCTGGAAAATACTTGTTATCTCCAGTTTTCTGGCCCTTCTCCTACTCGTTTTGATTTTGAAAAGACTGTCAACAGTGATACACATGCAAGTTGTTTCAGTATTCTGGAAGGTAATGCATTAACTGATGCTCAATTAAAGTAGTAAAGGATCTCTACAACTGTGTAGGCTTTGGGGCTCAATAAATAGCACCTCTTTTTCCCACCTAAGTTCTGAACAAAGTAAAAAATAAGCAAAATAATAGGCAGATGGGAGACAGTAACATTTATATTGATAAGGCTGAAATTGGAGAATATAGTTTATATCCACAGGCAAGTAGGTTTTAAAAATGATCCCTAGAATTAAGAAGTCTTACCTCAGAGGGGCAGAATGTGTTTCTATAAAACACATGGAAGACCCAGTATCTCTCAAAGGCATCCTCACTTCCATGAGAAAAAGGAGAAAAGAAGGAGCTACCATGTCCAATATATTTTTGCAAAGTTACCAGAAAGACTGAAAAGAGAAGTGTCTGGCCCCTTCTATGGGGTGGAAAATGTGTGAGGCAGCAGAGAAGTGAGCGATGCTGTGCTCATGGAGATTTCTTCATTTGGAAGGAAGATTGGGAATAAGGAAGAAGCACTCCCAAGCCAGGAGGATTCATTTTCCCCTTGCAGTGTAAATGATGGAAGTTAGTCATTTTGCTGCTGTTTAGCTATCATTTGTTAATACCTTACCATATTATCCATCATTGGAGACCATTCCTCTGGTAGTTTCCTTCCTTTGTTCTTAACTATTGTTAGCAAAGTTCTCCTGCAATTGAATCTCCCCAGCATGAAATGACCTCCTTTTTTAGTTCATACCTTTTTAAAATCTGTTGGCCCAAGTCTGCAAAATAGAACTTCTGTGTTTACCAACAACAAATTTATTTGTACAGACTAACTGAAATAACAAAAATCTCAGCTTTTGGCTGGAATCATGCTAGTTATCTCAATGGTGATGAAAATCATGCTTTCAAAACAAGTTTTTGACTAATAAAAACTGGAGAAATATATTATTACTTAACGAGTATAGTTTGATGTGTAAAATCTTCCCAAAGAGTTCATCAGTAGACCTTTTTTTTTTTTTTTACAAGATTGTAACTGCCCCTTTAATTAGTTCTTATTTCAGAATATTTCAAGATGACATGGTCAGCATTTTTGTTTCACAGTCAGAATAGTTGATTTAGGTAAGGGATAGCGATTGTCCCATGGATTCTGGGAGGCGTAGGGGCTGCACCATGAGGCGTAGGGATTACTAAAGTTCTGTGGAATGGGACTTGTTACCAGAATATGGTTATTGGACAGAAATGATGAAGTTCAAGAAAAGAAAATGGATTTTTTGTAATGGATAAATACCTTGTGCCATTTTGGCAAGTCTTGGTAATGTATTAATAATTACCTCTTTGTGGTAAAATCTCAAGTTGGTTTTGATTCCTACCCACACTGTCTGTATACTGGTTTCCCCCACCCCCCAACAATCTTTTCTGTTTTTCCTTAAGACTGAGGTTTACCAACTTCATCTAGGTACTTTGTCCTGAGACCATCTGTTAGCCTTCACATTGTCAAATTTGTCAGTTTTCCTTGGCAATTTTATAGTTCTTTCTCAGGCTATTATTTAAGGTTGTCTTAATAATTTATATGATTTCTAATATTTATATGTAATAATTCATATTTCTTGATAATTTATATGTTTAAGATGTTCTAGTGCCATATAGTTTAAAAAAATTTCAGATTTACCTTATAGTTTTTAACACGGCTTTTGCTTCATAATTTCATTTGATCTTCACAATAGTGTATCAGGGAACAGGAATGTTATGCTCCTTTCTCATAGCTCTTAAGGAGAACTGGTTGCTACTAGACTCCAGATCTTCTGATGTATGCCTCGTCCATTGCTTTTCTTAATGTGTTCTGTTATTCTCTTTGTTGTAATTTACTTTCATTTTTTAGAGTTCTTAATTCTTCTTGGTAGTTTTTAACCTGATATTCCCCAATCTTCTGATGAGAATGGTAGCTAAAGTATTATTATGTTTATTTATGCACTCAGAATGGAAACTTAAATGATACGTTTCACTAAAGTTAGACAACTGAGTTCCTACCGGAGTTGAAATTAGAATTAGAAGTGAAATTTCCTGACTTTTGATCTAATCCTCTTTCCATTATATAACAAAAGCCTTTGGTTAAGACATATTATCAGATCTCATATATTTAATTTATGAAGTAAGAAAAATGTTAAGAACAAATGGACTTTAAATATAACTTGTCAGTTTTAAATTTTTATATTATGAAATTAACATATATAATTTTTATTTGGAAAAATACCATAAGAAGTAATAGTTATATATTAAAGTTATTTTAAGAATAAAATCACAATATTATTAGTCTATTCATATTATCCTTCAAAATTTTGGACCTGTTAATACACATAATGCTGTAAAATTTTAGTAGTGTAAAATCAATTACCAGACAATAACTTTGTTATCTTCTTAATGATTAATTTTATTTTAGAGGAGAAGGGCCACTGAAAACTTCCCAGGACTTAATTCATCAACTAGAGGTATGTTTTATTTCCATTTTATACTACTACTTTAATTCTGGGCTAAAAATGGGTAATAACTGGTTTTCTAAATGATTTATTACATTTATTACATTGTATATGTATTTTACAGAGAGTGGTAGAAAAGTAGAAAGGTAGAGGGCTTACAGTAAGATTCTGGGGAGCTTTCTTGGTTATTTCATTGGAAAGAAACTTAAATATTATAGGAATAAAGTAGAATGGGCTTTGTTGATAGTCAATAGATGCAATAATAAGTTTTAGGTTTTCCCAAGTAGATGAAAATGTTCTGTAAGCAGATGTAAATCCCTTATACTTTTCAGAGTTCTAGAAAGACTTTTTGGCATCTTCATTATTGAATTGGATGAATGATATTGATTAAATGAGATAATACGTGAAAAAGCATCTGTCACAGGCTTGAGACCAATGGAGGGGACTCAGTATGTGTTAGTTTTCTTATTTCCTTTCATATTCATCATGACTTAGGGCATTTAGGGAGAGACAGCTATGCTAACACCCACCTTTGTGCCGTGTATGTCATGAGACTCCATGCAGGCCCATTTGTAATTCTACCCTCTAGTTAGAGGCTTCAGATTGGCAAATTGCAGAATTCCTTTCCTGTTTTCACTGATCCTTATGGTAGCCTGTTTGCTTCTCTAGAACCAAGAGCATTCCTGCATTTGAAATTTGAATGTCCTGTCACTTTTTCACTCTTATATAGTTTCCTCTGGCATTCCCATGCACTTCCACCTGAACCTCTTCAGGAAAGGGGTTTCAGCTTAAGGGGTTGATTGTCAACATAGAAGAATTATGGAAAATATGTCTTCTGGATTTTTCTGTAGACTATTAGTGAGCTATTTCCCTTAAAATGGTTGGAATAAATTCTGGATTTATTCTTTTCAGTTTGGCCCCAGCTTATTCATTAAACCAATGTCTGCTGAATTGTCTCCAAACTGTGATAAACATAAATGGCATACTTCATGTAGCAGATATTTATTAAGCTTGTACTATATGTCAGATCTTGGGGCAAAGAGCTCTTTGGAGAAAAGTGAACAAAGCAAAGTTCCTGCTGCCTTATAGTTTATATTCCAATGGCAGAATATAGACAATTAAAAGTTATATATGTAACGTACACGTATAAGTACTTGGAGATAAAACTATGTAGGATAAGACTATAGAGGTGATAGAGGGATGGTCAGAAGAGATCTTTCCAAGCAGGTAACATTTGAGTAGAGACATGAAGTGAAAGAGTGAGTTGGATGGATAAATGGATATAGAGGGTTTTAGATAGAATAAGTGAATAAGTGCAAAGGCCCTGAGGTGCAGTGTTAGGGCTGGGTGTATCTGAAGAAGAATAAGGAGGCAATTGTAGATGGAATAGAGTGAGGCAGAAGGAGTGCTAAAATACGACACATCTCTTGGCCATGGAAAGAATGTTGACACTTTTTAAAGCGTGGTGGTAAACCCGTTGAGGGTTTTGGCCTCGATCTTGCTCATGTTTTAAAAGGTTTTTGGCTTGACCAACAAAGTAAATGGTAGTGCCATTTACTGAGACAGGGAACACTGAAGGAGAACACCATATTTAGAGGGTGGAAATCAAGCATTTTGTTTTGCTCATGTTAAGTACAAAAATCAAGTGGGATATACAGTTGGCCCTTCCTATCTGTGGGTTTCACATCTTTAGATTCAATCAACTGTGGGCTGGGCATGGTGGATCACACCTGTAATCCTAGCACTCTGGGAGGCCAAGGTGGGAGGATCGCTTGAGGTCAGGAGCTTGAGACCAGCCTGAACAAGAGTGAGACCCTGTCTCCACTAAAAATAGAAAGAAATTAGCTGGACAACTAAAAATATATATAGAAAAAATTAGCCGGGCATGGTGGTACATGCCTGTAGTTCCAGCTACTCGAGATGCTGAGGCAGGAGGATTGCTTGAGCCCAGGAATTTGAGGTTCCTGTGAGCTAGGCTGATGCCATGGCACTCTAGCCCAGGCAACAGAGCGGGACTCTGTCTCAAAAAAAACAAAAACAAAAACAAAAAAAACCGGAAAAAAAAACTAGATTCAATCAACTGTGGATCAAAAATACAATAAAACATAGCAATACAACAATAAAAAATAACGAATTTCTGGCTGGATTTGGTGGCTCATGCCTGTGATACTAGCACACTGGGAGGCCAAGGCAGGAGGATTGCTTGAGGCCAGGAGTTCAATACCAGCCTGAGCAAGAATGAGCCTCTGTCTCGACAAAAAAATTCGAAAAATTAGCCAGGTGTGTTGGTATGCACCGGTAGTCCCAGCTACTCAGGAGGGTGAGGCAGGAGAATCGCTTGAGCCCAGGAGTCTGAGGTTGCAGTGAGCTCTGCACTCTAGCCTGGGCAACAGAGAGAGACTCTGCCTCAAAAAAAAA
>CAUYSK010026140.1:0-46415 GCA_963575035.1 Avahi laniger
TATATATATATATAAAATTAGCCGGGCATGGTGGCACATTCCTGTAGTCCCAGCTACTTGAGAGGCTGAGGCAGGAGGATCGCTTGAGCCCAGGAGTTTGAGGTTGCTGTGAGCTAGGCTAATGCCACAGCACTCTAGCCCGGGCAACAGAGTGAGGCTCTGTTTAAAAAAAAAAAAAAAAGATCGATTGCAATTTGGGAATCATATTGTCAGTATTTTATTGAGGGTCTTTGGTCTGCGTTTTATTTTGGAGGGAGTATTCAGTTCTTCCAGCCTGAGAACTAGCAAGACCAAAACAAAGGTTGTCCTTTTGCCTCTTCACCATCTCTGGGAGAAATGTCGAAGAATCTCAGTTAAGCAGAAATACAAAATAGAGTCACCCATCTTAACTTTCTTGTTACCTAAGATATAACTGGAATTCCTTCTTGTTTGAAAACTTAGTATTGGAACTCTCTCTCAAGTGTGTGTATGATGATTTGGTATTGTGCTCTCTTGGCTCACTTTTTGTACAGTGTAGAGGACAGGCCAAATCACTCGGTGCTGTGATAAACTTGGAATTTGAACTTAGTGAAAAGCTTTTTTTGTGTGTTTGCATTTGTATCAGAGCTTTCATTTAAAGCAAAAACTTCCTGTGGATTACTTCTTTTGTCTCAAAGTGGAGAATAATTCAAAACTTGTTAATTGAAGCTTTGTGGATTTATATAAAAAGTGAAATCAGTGTTCTAATTTAATAGCATTATCCACATTTTGAGAGATTTATTTTATGGTTAAATCATTGGTGAACTTATCAAGGCATGGCCCAAAAATGTATGTATGTGGCATACATGTCACATGTCACAAAGGTATATGTGATACCTTTTTTTTCCTGAAGGAAACTCTTAAGCTGTTAAGATCAGTAGATATCCTGTGCAATAAACACTGAAAAATACAACTTTTTAAAATTACTGATTCCTCTTTTTCTTACTTTTGCCTTTTGTCTCTACAACTGGGCCTCCTTTTCTGAGTAGGTAGGTTTCTGAAGAGTGTGTAAATCGAATGTGTAGAATCACTATCTTATGTTTCCAGTATTACAGTTTTAGAGATGCATTTTCTTATTCCTCTGAACTAAACACTTTTCAACAAACATTTATTGAACACCCAGTATGTGCCAGGCCCTGTGCTACATTCTAGGAAAACAAAAATCAGCTAGTCCTGGTGCCTATTTTCAAAGAGCTCGCAGTCTAAAGGGAAGACAAAAACATAATCAGACAAAACATCAAAATGCTACTGCATACCTAATGGGACTTACAAACATGAGGTAGAAAAATACACTAAGGAGAAAAACTGTGTAAATGAGTTCAGGAGTGGTTTTGCAGAGGAGGTGATGCTGGAATAGGGTCTGAAGAATGAGCAAGAGCTCTCTGGACACATGTGGTAGTAGAGTCCAGGCTCTCAGCCAGGCTTTCCAGAGAGGACAGCAAACAACTCACAGTCTCATCTTACAGGGTCCCAGAAGTGCTTAAGTAGCTTCAGAGCTCTGAAGGTGCTTCTGCTACTCAGAGTTTACCAGCTGGGCTAGCAAGGTGGAGCCACTTCTCAAAGCCAGAGTTGTACATTGTGAGAAAACTGGCTGGTTTACACCTGTCAGGTATTTCTGCACCTTAGCAAAAGGTCCCCCAAACTGAGAAACCCTCTCCTACTTAATACTTTTCATCAATTACTTCTCAGCAAAGCAGCTCTTAGCTTACCACCACTTTGTAAGAATTGGTGTCTGTGGAAATACGGTTTTCTCATTTTCCTTACTGTTTGCCCCCAGGGCTCCCTTGCCAGAGTAGCTGCTTGCAGCCCTTGCTTGTACTGTGGATGTCCATCCCATATCAAGTCCTGAGCATCTGCTCCAGCCCCTACCCTCATCCCGCACCTTACCTCCCTGCACCTATTCCCACACTAAGCTGTCCCCGTGGCCCAGGGGGAGTTCCTTCCCACTTCCTCTCTGTTCCAAAACCCTGTGGGAGAATGGGCACAGCTGGTAGGATTTGCTCAGTTGTTTGGTTGTTTCGTGTCTAGGGATTGTAGTCTTTAAAAATGAAAATAATCCACCTTCACACTCACTGAATGTTATTATGGGCCAGGCAATGTGCTGAATTCTTACCACCAACCCCTGGAGGTAGGTATTTCCAGATTACAGATCAGAAAATTAAAGCACAAAAAGATTGAGTGACTTGCCTGAGGTCACACAGCTAGTAAAAAGGAGAACTGGCATTGAGCCCATCAGACTGTAGGCCCAAGGCTGAGACCTGGGACTAGAGTTCAGATCCAGCTGTTGCCTGGAATGGTAGTCCCTGACCTAGATGTTCAGTCACAGCTGTTGTCTTGATAGCTCCAGGATTGCTCCTTTCCTCGCCACCTTCACCGCCATTGCTTCATTCTCATCCCCTAACTGCCTACCTCAGTATTGTCCTCCTGCTCTGGTCCACCCACAGCATTGCCACAGATCGGTCTTTCTAATAAACTGACCGCATCATCTCACTCTGCTGCTTAAAACCCTCTGTGGCTCCACGGTCCCTTCAGGACAAAGTCATACAATGCTGTCTCTGATCTGACCACTGTCCCTGTCCTTGAGCCCTTCAGGGTGCCATGCTGTCATCCATGTTCATGGGCCACCCCTGTGCTTTTCCCTTCCTCTGCACCAGCCAGGGCCTCGAGATTCTTCCAGACCATCACCTGCTCTCAGGAACCCTGCCATTTGAATTCACAGAATTCACTGCTTCTTTCTGCATCCCGAAGGGCATGATTACTAGGTGTAGCTTTTTTCTTTAGGGCAAGGCCTGTGCCTTGGTGCTCATTCATCCCAGCAGTACCTCAGTCCTGCTGAGGGGAAACCATGTGCCCCACCTTGACAAGGGCTGGGGGCAATGGGACCAGGCTCCAGGTGTCCCATCCCCTCATGAAGCACACATAATTTGGGGGAAGGCAGACATTAAACCAATAGGCTACAAGTCAGTCCTGAATTATCACCGTGGTAAGTGCTGAGAGGAAAAATTACAGATTTTAGTGTGTTTCTTGGGAAGGCTTGCTTGATCTTGGATGCTGGGTCTTGGGTGATGAGAGGAAAGGCAGTGGCAGCTTCTCAGCCTGAGCATGAGTGTGCGTGAGCAAGGTAGTGAGCCAAGACTAGCACATTCTAGAATGTGGACACAGTATGCGCACAGCTCAGAGTTGGGTAGGAGTATGGGAGTGTGGAGGTCATGGGAAGGCCTGTGTGTCCAGGGCTTGGTGAGAGTAAGGGTACAGGTAGGTGGGCCCAGCTCTTTCGGGTCTCATGGGGCCCAAATGCTGGGAAGCCATTGCTGCATTCTGAGCAGAGGAGTGACATGCTCGTATTTACATTCAAAAAAGGTCACTCTGGCTGCTGTGAGGAAAAGGACTGGAAAGGCCCAAGTGCATGTGTGGAGGCTGTTGCGGCCGTGCCGCTGTGAGAACGGGGCTGCTCAGGAGCTCCTGAGGAGGTCAGCAGACAGGGCCTAGTGCCTGGACGCGGGCTCAGGCGGAGGACGGGCCCAGGTGGGTGCAGGGATTAGCCAAATGGCCGGTCACCTAGTAACTGTGTGGCTGCTGGCCAGACCCAAGTCACTGTCCTCTGATGCCTTCAACCAGGGTCTGCCCCATGGAGCCCACTGCACGGCTTACCTGTGAGGTGGCTCCTTGGAGAGCGCCATGAGCTTCAGAGCACAACGTGAAGTCCCTCTAGTTCTTCAGACTTATGCTGTACTTCACCCAAGTGTCAGAGATCAGTGTAAGGGCTTTACCCATTTTCATCAATGATTCTAAAGAAGACTTAATTGCCACGATCATTAAAATGCTAGATGAGAATCAGCCGTAGGGACAGACCTTATGCATGTTAACCACCCTCGGTGTGACTAGATAGGAATGTGAGCAGCTACTCAGTTGTCTAAAGTTTGTTTATGTATATTCTTTGAGGCATCAGTTGCTTCTAAAATCTACATCTGGTTGAAATTTGACCTACTGTGTATAGTCTTATAAATAAATCAAGTAAGTGCTTTGTGAGATGTGCTGCACCCATGGACACAAGCTCACGGTGAGCATATCGCACAAGGTTTTCAGTAATGATTTGTCTGTTTGTAGTTTAACTACTTAGGTAAACAGAATATTAATTTTGATATGTGATTAGAAAATTTTTTTTTGTAGGCTTTATCGCCAGCACCTGTTCAGAATCACACAAATAAGCATCAGGTATTCAATGCATCTCTTCAAGACCATATTTATCCAAGCTGTTTTGGGAATACTCCAGAGTGGAATAGTTCTAAATTTATAAGTCTTTGGGGATCAGAAGTGATGAATGATAAGAACTGGAATCCTGGCACTTTCTTGCCAGATACAATTTCTGGTAAGGAATCTGTTAAAACTTTCTTAAAGTTTTAAAATAACCAAAGCTGAATAGATTGACACTTTGCTGTAACCTCCTGTAGAAGCTCTGGTGCAGCTGTACCCAGCTGCTGCTCCCTCACCTCCGTCCTTGGGTCCTTGGGGGCTGTCCTTCTGCTCCATCCTTTGCATCTGCCACCAGTCAGTCCCCTGCATTGATGGAGCAGAGCAAGGCTCTGGTTCTGTGGCTGCGTGTCAGCCCAGGGTCTAGTCTGCACAGTTTGATGTCCAGCCTTTCATTCTCAGCAGTGGTGACAACCAGACCTCAGCCCCAGTGCAGAGAGGGCAGGGAGACAATGTCACGGTGACTTGAATGCTGTGGCTTTTGTCCCTTTTCTCTGATTTCTGTGTTGGCCCTACATGGGATCTGTTCCCTTCTAATAAGCTCCTTCTTCCCCAGCTGCCTCAGCTGCTGAGGCTCAGCTGTTAACTTCAGTTGCAGGGCCCAGAACACCTGAGGAGGGGCTGGTAGCTATGCCTCATCTCTGTCTTCATGTGGCCAGAGCTCGTGGTAGCCCCACACCCAGGCCCTGCATGCGTTCAGAACAACAAGCTAGACTGGACATCCCGATCTGTGCTTGGGAAGGATTTCTAGCTGTGTGACCTTGGGCAAGTTGCTTAGCCTCTCTGAGTCTCAGTATCTTCATCTTCTTAGGATGGGAGTAATGGTACCAACCTCAGAAAGTAGTTTTAAAGCATTAAATGATTTTGGGAAGTACTGTGCACAGGAATTGGCACATAGTAGGTGCTCAATAAAGATGTTTTCTTAGATTAAAAACCAGCTGACCAGCATCAGCCCAGTGGAGGCCTAACTGCAGTACAGCCCCAGTATTAAGTGTTTCAATCATCAGCATGTCTTGTAGGGTTTAGCTAAGTATTATTTCTGTTAGAAGTCTTAATTTTCCCATTCTTCTCTGAAGGGAGTGATATATTAGGGCCAACACTCTCAGAAACAAGACCTGAAGCCCTTCCACCTCCATCTAGCAGTGAAACACCTGCAGTTTCGGATAAAGAGAAAAAAAATGCTGCAAAAAAGAAATGTCTGTACAATTTTCAAGACGCTTTTATGGAAGCAAACAAAGTTGTCATGGCTACCTCATCAGCCATGTCCTCCGTGTCCTGCACAGCTACCACAGTGCAGTCGAGCAACAGCCAGTTCAAAGTGTCATCCAAGAGACCTCCTTCAATAGGTAAGGCCTGTTAGCCCTTGGGGACCCTCATAAAAGGCTCAGCTTGTTTATTTCTCACCATCTTTGTAATTGCCTTTTACTTAGCCTCCCAGAGGCTACGCTAATGTAATTAATGCCCCAAATGCTCACTTACAAAGAGCTTGGCCTGTAAGGCTCTGACGAGAATTTTAGCTGTCATGCTAAATCCCACTGGGGCTTTGCTGCACTGGGTCTTGCCCTCAGTCTCCGTACCCATTGTTTTGTGATGGGAAGAGGCATTGCTTTCTGAGCATGTGATGAGATTCCTCGGAAGCTGCTTTAGGAAAATGCTGAGCAAAGGAGAGCTGACGGGGCTACCTGTCACCCATCCCCTGCTGTCACTCGGGTTAATCCACTGTCCAACAGTGGGAAGGGGGCCTGAAAGTCATTAGATACCAGTGCAGAACTCGTGAGTGGCTCAAAGGGGCCTCACTGGCCAAAGTTGGGACAGACTGAGCATCAGAAAGAGTCATGAAATGGATGGTACCACACAGATAAGGTTGAGAGTCCATAGGGATGCCAGACAAGGGAGGAGGCAGGGCAGCTCTTTTTCACAGAAGTACACCACTGCTGTGTGAGTAAGAAGGATAGAAGTGGCACATCAGCACTCTGCAGCTAGCTGTGCAGTAAGCCGCTGGTTCAGGATCGCGTCATCAGTGGACGTTAAGAATACTGGATGTCAGTTTGGGGAACAGAGCATTTCCACTCACGGGACTGACAGGTTATAAAGGGATGGCAGATTCTGGCCTTTTACTCTGGAAGAATCTGGCAGGCAGCCCTCTGCATGCTGTCATGGATCAAAAGGACATTAGATGCTTCCTGCTGCCAAGAAATGGGAAGAATCCAACATAACCTTTGTAGGATTCATGCCCCAAACATTTCACCGAAATGTATCGAGACAAGATAAATCCAAATTGGCAGACAGCTGGCCTATTGAAAAATGTCTCGGAAGAAGCTATGTTGGGGGGAAGCACTAAAGGACATATGGAGAAGATTGGCAAGTTGAATATGAATTATGCATTGGATAAGAGAGTACCATGTCCGTGTGAAATGTCCTCAGTGTAATAATAATGGTATGGTGGTCGTACAGCAAAATGTTCATGTTCTCAGGAATTCATGCTGAAGTGTTTAGGGGTGTGTGCAACTTCTAAATGTTAAGCCAAAAAGTGTGGTGTGCATATAAGAAATAAAGTAAATATGACAAAATGATAAATCGTCGTGAATCAAGGTGAGGAATGAAGGGTGTTTGTATTGTTCTTTCAAATTTTCTATAGGTTCAGACATTTTTAAAACAAAAATTTGTGATTAAGGGAAACATGAATGTCTGTTTCTTCTTCAGCCATTGGCCATGACTCTCGGTCTCTCGATGCAGGCGATGTCTTTCATGGCATCAGCAAGGAGGATCACAGACACTCGGCACCGACAGCCCCGAGGAACAGCCCCACAGGCCTGGCCCCGCTCCCAGCACTCTCTCCTGCTGCACTCTCGCCTGCCTCCACCCCTCACCTTGCAAATCTTACAGCCCCATCATTCCCCAAAGCTGCAACCACAGCTCCTGGGTTTGTGGACACACGCAAAAGCTTCTGTCCTGCCCCCCTGCCCCCCACCACAGATGGCTCCATTAGTGCCCCTCCGAGCGTCTGCAGGTGAGCAGGTCCTGGAGGGGTGGTTGGGAGCGTTTTGGGAAATGGGTGTTATGCGCACTAACACAGCTACAGAAACTGTCCCCGGAACCATGCAGTTGAAAAGTCAGTGGAACGCAGAGGGATTTGCAGGGTCATCCCCAGCAGAGGCCATGGGGGATTTGCATCCCAGCCTCTGGCTCTGCAGAGGGAAGAGCAGAGATGCTGAGCCACTGTGGGTCAGTGGGCAGACTACCCCTAACCATGAGCAATGTGGGGAGTGTCTCTTGTTTGACTTTTAAGTTGTATTTGTTGTACGTTGGATAGAGTCAGAAGAAAATGTGTAAAATGTATATAGTGAAGCACAATACAGCAAACAACAGTGTTTTTTTTTTTAGAAGACAAATTTCTGTTATTTTTGAACTCGCCTGTTTGAAGCCATCCCTCCCTCCCGCTCAGTGTGGAAGCAGGTGGCAGGAATAGTCACAGAAGGAGACATTGGAGAGACTGTGTTTCTGTTCCGTGGCGCTTTACAAGTGCTGTGGGTGACTGCCTGCCTGCAAGCTGTGCCTCTTGCCCAAGCCCTCTGTTGCCACCTGTGCTTGACTACAAGTGACACCCTGGGACACACATCCTCTGTACTACCTCTTATTGTGAAATGGGCAGAACTGTGGGTGGGCGAGAGACGGCAGGCCATTCACTAACGAGCCTGTGTGTGGTTTTGTAGTGACCCTGACTGTGAAGGACACCGCTGCGAGAATGGCGTCTATGACCCGCAGCAGGATGACGGGGATGAGAGTGGGGACGAAGACAGCTGCTCTGAGCACAGCTCCAGCACCTCGACCTCCACCACCCAGAAGGAGGGCAAGTACTGTGATTGCTGCTACTGCGAGTTCTTCGGGCATGGTGGGGTAAGTGCCTGAGGCCAGCCTGTTGGGACAGGAGAGGTGTGCAACACACAGGCTCTTTCGCAAGCATTATATACTAGACTCATTGAAGTTGTGGTTATATGGAAAGCTTCATTTGCAGCAGAGTTAAAATCCAGATATGATCTGAAACAGCAATTCCACTTTTAGGTTATGCTTACTTAAAAAAACAATGAAAAGTGTCTTCCCAAAGATTTAGCTGTGAGAATTTCGTCACTGTATTTTTATGTTTGTTTATGATTTTTAAAATAGCTGGTGAAGTGGGGGGCATCCACTGATTGCCCAGGTGTAGGACATTGTTACATAGTACATCCATGCAGTGGAATGCTGTGTAGACAGGTGCATCAGTGTTTTATGTGTATAGTTTGACTGCTATTGTTTGAATACAAAGGATGGTGGTACCCATACATACTTATACATCTTTCCAGAGCAGTAATTTAATTTGTACAAGCAGTTATCACTCATGATTTATGAGAGATGAGCAGTAGGAAAAGCAGGGGCTTATAGTTTTTCTACTTAGTTCTGTTTTTAATAGTAAGAAATTTGGCAGTAGAATTGAGGGCAATTATTTTCCTTTTTGGCACTGAAAAGGAAATCTATAAATGGATGAAAAGATACTACAGGTATCTTTATTGACATGAAAAGAGATTCACACTGTAAACAACAAGTAGATGAATCAGTATGTGTAATTGTTTCTTTTCAGTTAAAAAAAATCCATTTGTGCACATAATTGTACGTGCTTTACCAGATCTTTTCTGGTATAGAATTTGAAGGGTATAGAATGTATAGAATTTGAAGGATAGGTGACAGATGCAACTTTTGGATAACTTGGTGATGATAGTTTTTCTGTCAGCTTATCTTATTATATTCACAATGAACATGTACTACTTGTAATAAAACAGTTTATTTGTAGAGATGTCTGAAATTCGTTACATTCAGAATTATAACCTGAAGTTTAATTTAGTTGTGTTATTTGTCTTAGCCTCCAGCTGCACCAACAAGTAGGAATTATGCAGAAATGAGAGAGAAGCTTCGTTTACGGCTGACCAAGAGGAAAGAAGAGCAGCCTAAAAAAATGGATCAGATCTCGGAAAGGGAAAGTGTCGTTGACCACCGAAGGGTAGAGGATTTGTTGCAGTTTATAAACAGCTCAGAGACCAAACCAGTAAGCAGCACTCGAGCAGCCAAGCGAGCAAGGCATAAGCAGAGAAAGGCAAGTGATGCACCTTGAGTCTGAGGCACTTGCTTTGCTCTCTAGGAGCAAGGTTGAGCTGCAGGTGGTGGGGGCTCTGAAGCGAATTGACTTATTCCTGTCTGTCTCTGGTGGCCTGAACTGGAAGCTGGTTAAAAACCGTACTTTGTACTTTGAGGAAACCACTCCCCCTTTTGTGTAATGGTTCTGCTAGTTGATCTAACACAAGCTTTCAGGTTCTTGTGCTGACCATCTTGGAGGCAGCAGCAGACCCAGCTTTGTCTGTATGAGAACTTTCTCTCCCAAGGAAGTAGGGAAGAAGGAGCCCTCTGCTATAGAGGTAGTGGAAGTGGGGCTCTTGGGGGATTTTGGAGCCTGGGAGTGAAGAAGTGACTTTGATATGGGACTGGGAAGGGCAGTTGGCACAGCGGAGTCTTCTGGACACAGGTCCCCATGCTCCACTTGTCCCACTGGCCATTCCATATGAGGGTCAGTGCATGGCATTGATGTGGAAGACTAAGGTGACCAGCCTTTGTGGGAGGTCTTGGGCAGTTTCTACCTCACCAGAGGGTGTGGTGTCTCACGAAAAGTAAATGTCTACTTGGCCCAGTGAGGGGCTGGGAGTAGACCTGAGACGATCTGCTAATAAATGAGAAATTATATTCTTTTTTTTTTTTTTTTTTGAGATAGAGTCTTGCTCTGTCACCCTGGCTAGAGTGCAGTGACGTGATTATAGGATAGGTCACTGTAACTTCAAACTTCTGCGCTTAAGCGATCTCCTGCCTCAGCCTCCTAAGTAGTTGGGACTACAAGTGTGCACCACCATACCTGGCCAGTTATTTTCTGTCATTGGTAGAGACAAAGTCTTGCTCTTGTTCAGGCTAGTCTCAAACTCCTGAGCTCAAGCAATCCTCCTGCTTCAGCCTCCCAGAGTGCTAGGATTACAGATTTGAGCCACTGTACCTGACCAAGAAATTCTGTTCTTACTCGATGCTAATGTTGATACTGCTGGGAATCAATTAAATCTATGATTTGCATTTCCCCTGCCCCCAGCAAAATTTTCTCTTGGAGGATTTTCTACAGCACCTCTATACTAGAACAGTTCCAAAGATCCTCCTGGTTTCAGCTCACTAAAAAGATCAGGCTCTAAGAGCCAGACCCAAGCAGACAGATGTGGGCCACAGGCAGAGGGGAACTTGTAAATGTTGATAGGGTTCTGACAGTGGGATGGTTGCTTTGGGAAGGGACAAGGTCCCTGCCTGCAGCTTGGTCGGGCAAGGACATGAAGAGGAGAAGGAGACACTCCCACATGGACCAGAGGTTGGGCCATATGTCTTACATTGTTGCTTCTAACTTAGCTGTTTTGATTCTACACTAATTATGATTATTCTAAGTGGATTAACCATCAGGAGCTCTGCTCGTACCTCACAATCCTAAAGTAGGCTTGGATGGCTTTTGGGTCTAATTGGGAGACTTTAGGGGAGAAGCTTGTTCTACGCCTCAGAAGATCTGGGTTTCCGGCGCCCCCTAAAGTGAGGAGCACATGGTGTGTTCTGGCATCGGGGGTCCCACAGTGTTCCAAGGCCTGAGACCTCACACTGAGACTCACTGGAGGCCTCTGGGACCCCTTCCAGTGCTTTCAGGGATATCCTCCACCCCACGCACTTGCCCTCCGACCTTGCAGGCAGTCTGGATCCAGACTTCAGGTCAGCACCTACTCACACCTCATGGGACCTCCTCCTCGTCCTGGTACTCTCTCCCTTGATTTCATGCCATAGGACAGCCCACAGGTCTGCGCCGAGGCTTGGTGACGATGGCTCGTTGTGGATATGAAGGCAGCAGCTCCCCTGTGGACTCTGTCCTGTAGCAGGTTCACCCCGTAGCCTTTGCTGGGGGAGTCACTCCGCTGGAGACTAAGGCACCTGCTCACAGTAGGTCTCCTGACCTGTTTGTCACCAGACCTTGGTGTGACAAGCTCGTGCCAGAATGTAGCTCAGCACTGAGAGGACACCAGCTGCCCTGTGTGTGCCATTGAGTATAGTGATGGAGTGAGTTTCCCCTTTGGCACAGTCCTGTGGCCCACTGCAGACACTGGACGCCACCCTAGGGCCCTTTCAGGAGCTGCCTATCAGGGGCTGCCTCCCAGGGAAGCTTTCTCTTTTAACAGATGGAGCAAGGAATTAAATAATTTTAACTTGAATTGTGAAATTAAGTTTTTAAAAAACATGTTATTGTTAAATTTTTACCATAATTTTTTATTTCAGTTTTTCAGAGGATAAGTAAGTTTGTCTATTAAAAATATTGTGTAAAATAATTTAAACTTGGGCAGAACTTTTATATTTTCCCCAGCAAAATGCTTTTGCCAGAGTTTCTTGTAAACACTAGCTTTTTTCAAGTTCAACAATAGGCAGCACCATGATTCTAACTCTGACAGCTCACATGTATTTTCTAAACAGAAGGAATCATTTCCATTTATGCTTCTGGAACATATCGTTATGAAAATATAGTTTTCACTAGTGAAGCTGGACAGCAAGCCATTTGCTCTGTCACACTGGTGACAATATATTGGGACTTTTATTTATCTGCCAGGATGAGAAGGAATTTCTAGTTTTTCACTGTGTGTTTCTTGCATGCCCTGTTGATGCAGGTGAATGCATCAGCATCAGCCTTCACTTGGAGAGCTGTGTTTGCCCAGAGTTCTGGCAGCACGTGTGCAGCCTTCACTGGTGCACAAGCAATTCATAGTATCAGTCGCATCAGCAGCGTGACTCCTTGCTACACATATAGGCAGGTAGCTGGCTCCCTGGACATGAGCCCAGCAGCTGCTCTGACCTCAGGTCATGTGCCCAGCACCAGGTCAAAGGCTGTAAGGGATTTTTTGTTAACTACCCCCATCCCCAGAAATAAAGTGAGCATATACCATGGTAGATAGATGAAATTGAATAATTTTGTAGAGTAAAACAATTGAAGGTAGGTGTGCTTTAAATTTTTAGTTTATTATAGCCCCTTTCAAAGTTTATATTCCATATGTGATTCATTTTTTAGATTATCTTAGTTTTCTGTGGGTCTTAATTTTTAGTGTACTTACCACTGTCTTAAGTTGCCTTCTCTTTTTACAACGGCAGCTGGAAGAGAAAGCTCGCCTAGAAGCCGAGGCCAGGGCCCGGGAGCACCTGCACCTCCAGGAGGAGCAGAGGCGTCAGGAGGAGGAGGAGGAAGAAGAGGAGGAGGACGAGCATTTCAAGGAGGAATTTCGCCGGCTTCAGGAGCTTCAGAAGCTAAGAGCTGTAAAAAAGAAGAAGAAGGAGAGGTCAAGTAAAGACTGCCCCAAGTTGGACATGCTTACTAGAAATTTCCAGGCAGCAACAGAATCTGTCCCTAACTCTGAAAACACCCACAATGGCTCACTGGAGCAAACTGAAGGACCAGAAACCACCTCTTGCTCCCCTTCCAGACACATGAATCACACAGAGCCCAGGCCAGGGCCGGGAGCTGACAGGGACACTGCGGACCCCATTGACAACAGAGACTCCAAATCTCTCCTCCCCAGAGAGGTCAGTGGGAAGCAGCATGAGCCGCTGTCTTTTTTCTTGGACATGATGCATCATCATAAAGAGGGAAATGGCAAACAGAAGCTAAAACAGACCAGTAAGGCCAGCAGTGAGCCAGCACGGAAGCCCATGGAGCCCCCCAAAGCCACAGAGGGGCAGCCCAAACCCCGGGCCCAGACTGAGTCAAAGGCTAAAGTGGTTGACCTCACTTCCCTCACAGAGCAGAAAAGAGAGGAGAGAAAAGTCAGCAATAATAACAATAACAAAAAGCAGCTGAACCATATCAAGGAGGAAAGGTCAAACCCAGTCCCTGCTGAGCCCGCCTCTCCCAGCGAGCTTCAGCAGAACAACAAGCTGCTACTGGCAGATTATCCTCAGCCAAAAGGCAGGAACAAGAAAAATAAGAAGAAGAAAGGAGACAGAGTCAGCAATTCGATTGGTAAATACAGAACAGAGGGAAAGTCTTTCTAACCTTTGACTTTAAATTTTTTGTGTGAGATGTAATAATATGAGAAAGGCCCTTAGTTTGATGTTTTGTTACAGTCTGTCTCCCCCTCTTATGGATTGGATGCTACCTTATCTATTCCTGGCTTTGTGCTTTTTGTGGCTTTTTCACCACCAATAAGGGACAAATAACCATTGTTATAGTTTATTATTTTGAAATAATTTTAGACTTACCAAAAAACTACAAAAAGTACAGAGAATTCCAGTTTCCCAGCATCAATATGGTACCAGGTTTTCCTTTGTCATTCTGTCGCTCCTTCTCTCTCTTATTGTTTTTCTGAACCAAATTTGAGTAGTTTTAGACATGCTTTCCCTTTCCCTTTAAATACTTCAGTGTGTATTTCCTCAACACAGGGACACTGTTTTACTAACCCTAACTCTAACCCAGTGTGGTGACAGAATCAACAAGTTTACACTGATACAATGCTCTTATCTAGTTAAGGACCTTCCTTATGTTACTTGAATTGTCCCTTTAACATTCTTTATGGCAAAAAAAAAAAATGTTCTTATTGTCTTCTCCTGGAAAAGGATCTATACAAGATCACATCATATCTCTAATTTCCTTTAATTTGGATCAGTTCCTCAATTTTTGTTTCTCATGGCCTTGACATTTTTGAACAGTGCAGCCTTTTTTTTTTTTTTCCCAGTGTCCTTCAATTGGGTGGTATGTGCCATTTCTTCATGATCAGATTTAGATTGTGTGTTTTGGGCAGCAATACCATGGACATGACAGGTCCCTGTTGTGCATTCCTTCAGGAGGTGCACGGTGTTGTCTGTCCCATCACTGGGATGTTAACTCTGATCCTGGGTTCAGGTGATATCTGCCCAGTTTCTCCGCAGTCAAGTCATTTGCTAATTATTAATGTCTCACACGGAGACGAATATCCTGTTTTGTGCCAAACATTCACCCACTAGTTCTAGCATCCGTTAATGATTCTTGCTTTGAATGGTTATTACTATGTTGTTTGCCAATGGGGATTTTTCTAATATTATTTCTTCTACATTTGTTGATAGGCATTCTAGTACAGGAGGAGCTTTCCTTCTCCCCCATGTATTTTTTCATTTAGTTATTATTTATATGAGGGTGAATTCATGAATTTTTACTTGATGCTGTTGACTGTTATCTTTTAGTAACGTTATTTATGTTGATGCTCTTGCTGTCCTGGATTCAGTCAGTAGGAGCCCTCAGGATGGCTTTTTCCT
Source organism: Avahi laniger (assembly GCA_963575035.1). Taxonomy (NCBI): domain Eukaryota; kingdom Metazoa; phylum Chordata; class Mammalia; order Primates; family Indriidae; genus Avahi; species Avahi laniger. The sequence goes on from CAUYSK010026140.1 coordinate 14,632, forward strand.
CAGTCCTCTTGATGCAACTTCACCATCCTTTAAGCACTTTGTGCTTCCTGTCATAGCCAGGTGCTCCAGGCTCATCTTGTCTGTTCTGTGCCAGCCCTGAACAGGTTATTTCTCCAGGGAACCCTCATTCTTTTTAGGGGGGAGTGATGTTTAGAAACCTAGGCCCAGGTGCTGTGGTGTGGCGCTGCCTCTACACCCTCTCAGTCAGCAGAGCTGGGGGTACTGGCGGGAGGCGTGGGGGGGGCGTGCATGCACCACCTACACACGCGTCTGTTCCCATTTCTTCATCTAATTTCTGTATTTACAAGCCATGCGTTCCCGATACTCCATCCCGCTGCAGTGCCGCGGGATTATGTGCTTTCTCACCTTCACCTTTCCACATTGTCCTGCCCTGCCAGTGAGCACCTGGGTCCCGTCCGTGCATTTCCTGACCTGTTCGGTCCTAGAGCACAGGTAGTTTCCAAATTACCTTCCCTTTCCGCTGTGAAAAACTTTGAACGTGATTTCAGTTTGTCCAGTTATTTTTGTCTTTAGCCTTAGAGTATGTAGTGATAACACTGTTTAAAAGTGTCTTGAATTAGTTCTTTTTCCTCTTTAGTACAATTATTTCGTTCATTTAAGACGCGTCTGATTCATTTTTTTCTGTTCGTATTACCTTTTGTTGTGTTTCTCCTCCCTGGTCCCTTTGTTTTTAATCTGGTTCTCACCCACCACCATAGGTAACTGACCAGTCTCTTATTTGCTTTTCTTTTACACAGAAGGTAGCAAACTATAGATATTCTCTTGACCTTTGCCCTTTTTTTCCACTTAATATATTTTGGGATTCAGTCCATGTCAGTTCATGGTGATAATCCTCACTCTTGTACAGCTGCATAGTATTCCATTTAAAGTGAACCGTGATTTCTCCAGCCATTCTGCGCACGTGCATTTGGGCTGTTCCCAGTGCTTTCTGATTACACACAGTGCTGCAGTGCACACTCTTGTGCATATGTGTTTTCATGTTGCTTGGAGATATGTCTTCAGAGCAGTTTCCGGAAGAGAAAGTACCGGGTCAGAAGGTAAGCGCTTTCACAATTTTGCTACCTGCCTCCGGGTTCTCCCCAGACCCTCCCCTCAGTTCCCTACCAGCAGCATCTGAACACTGCTCTGCCCACAGCCTTGCTGGCAGAGTATGTTGTCAGGATTTTTATGTTTTGCCCTCATCCATTTGTTGAAATAATTCCTCAGTATAGTTTTCATTTGCATTTTTCTCCTAAGTACGATGAAGTCAATATTTTTGGGTGGGGGAGGGTCTCTGTTAGAGTGCAGTGGCGTCATCATAGCTCACAGCAACCTCAGACTCCTGGGCTCAAGCGATTCTACTGCTTCAGCCTCCTGAATAGTTGTGATTACAAGTGTGCACCACCATGCCTGGATAATCTTTACATTTTTTTGTAGAGATGGGGGTCACACTGTGTTGTTCAGGCTGGTCTTGAACTCCTGGCCTCAGGCGATCCTCCTGCGTATCATAACACTGGGATTACAGGCGTGAGCCACCATACCCAGCTAAGGTCAATCTTTTTTAATTTTTTTTTTTTTTTGAGACAGAGTCTCACTGTGTCGCCCTGGCTAGAGTGCCGTGGCATCATCCTAGCTCACAGCAACCTCAAACTCCTGGGCTCAAGCAATCCTTCTGCCTCAGCCTCCTGAGTAGCTGGGACTACAGCTGCCCAGCTAATTTTTTCTATATATTTTTAGTTGTCCGATTAATTTCTTTCTATTTTTAGTAGAGACAGGGTCTCGCTCTTGCTCAGGCTGGTTTCGAACTCCTGAGCTCAAACAATCTGCCCACCTCGGCCTCCCAGAGTGCTAGGATTACAGGCGTGAGCCACCGCGCCGGGCCTGCGGTCAATATATTTTTAAGGGCTGTTTCTGTATCTTTTTTGTGAATTTTATATTCATACCTTTTTCTTGTTTTTTTAAATTGGATTTTTGGTCTTGTATTTTAAGAATTTTTTATGTATTAGGGATATTAGCCTTTTAACTGTGTAATATACTGCAAGGATTTTCTCCTGGTTTATAAGTTGTCTTTGATTTTATGATGCTTTTCAGCCATGTGGAAGTTTTCTTGCTTGCTTTTATGTGGTCAGTTTACTGACCTTTTATTGCCTCTAGATTTTTTTTTTTTTTAATTTTTTGTAGAGATGGAGGTCTCGCTATGTTGCCCAGGCTAGTCTTGCTCCTGGCCCCAAGCAATCCTTTCTCCTTGGCCTACCAAAGCGCTGGCATTACAGGCATGAGCCACCATGCCAGCCCCTCAGATTTGGTTAGAAAGCTTTGCTCTAACACTAAGTGGAATGCACCCATGTTTCCTTCTAGTATTTGTGTGATTTTTTTTTTAATTAAATCCCTGATACATTTGGAATTTATTCTTGTGTATGGTTTGAGTTACGGAGCCAATTTTATCTTTTTCAAATGATTAGCCATTTGTCCCAGCACCAGTTACTAAAAAGTTCATCCTGCACCATTGATTAAAAATGCCACCTTTGTCATATAGTAAATTTCCATGTGGAGTTGGGTCTGTATCTAGAATTTCTGTTCTTTTCCTCTCTGTTTACTCATGTGCCATTATTGTATCGAGTTAATTGTTTTTAGCGGTTCTACATGTTTTAATAACCTGAGGGGCTATTCTCTCCTCATAGCTTTTCTGGTTCGGTGTTTCCCTGGCTATTCTTTAGTGCTTGTGTTTCCATATGAACTTTATTATCGGTGTTCCTAGTTTCATTACAAAGTTTGTTGTATCTTTATTGGGATTGCATTAAATTTATAAATTGACTTAGGGAAAATTAATATCTTTATAATTTTGGTCATCCTTTTGAAGAACAAGGGATGTTTTTCCATTTGTTCATGTCTACTTTAGCATCTTTCAGGAATGTTTTAAATTTTCTGTTAGATGGTGCTGCTCTAACTGGTTGTTTGTGTATATGAAAGCTATTGATTTCTGTATGTTACCTTTATATTGTGTACCTGACTGAATTATTTTATTGTTTGGGTCTTAATGTTGATTTTCTGGGGTTTTCCAGGTATTTTATCATGTATCTGCAAATAGAGCAAGCTTTAATTCTACTTTGCCAGTTCTTAAGCTCCTAATTATTTTCTGTTGTTTAACTGAGTCCTTCCCGATCCTGATAGAAATGCCTCTGATATTTCCATATTAAGTAAGGTGCCGGCTTGGGGGGCTAAGTGTAAGGGTGGGAAGCACTAGGTGCTCACATCGCAGATAGAGAAAGAATTCTCATACAAGTATTAGGATAGAAAGAAATAAAAGTTTACTTTCCCAAGAAAGAAAGAGAGAAAAGAAGGGAAAATGGCAGGACACTGAAAGAAAGTAGGGGGAGGTGCCAGCAGCTGAGGAAAAGCTGCTTGGGCTTCTAAAGGATAAATATGGCTTTTTTTTTCTTTGCTGTAGACTGATAATAGGAGACGGCTGTTTATCCTTTTTTTTCCCCCTTTGCCTGAAGATGTTCTTATTTATAGTCTGGCCTAACAGGTCTTTCTGTTTGCTTGCTCTTTTTAGATGCTGTGAAAACACTCTCAGTAGGTAATTAGTTCATCTTAAAAGTTATAATTAATCTTGAAAACAGCGATAGGATGAAATTAAGGTTAAGGTCCCCTGCAGTCAGTCATGGAGACAGCAAGTTAGATAGTTGTTTTCTCTGTTAGTTAATTCATAAGCAAAGCCATCCTTTCACTAAGGTGTATATGTTTATCATGTTGAGAAAATATCCAGTGTTTCTTACATTTCTTGAGTGTTTTTTTAATCAGGAATGGGTGCTGAAATTTTATCAAAGGGTTTCTAGCATCTACGAAGATAATAATGATGTTTCTTCTTAGACCCTTTAATGTGGCATGTTATATTACCTGATTTTTTTTTTTTTTTTAAATGTTGAACCAACCTTGGATTCCTGGAAAAGCCAACTGGCATATGATGTAGTATGTTCTTAGCCTTGGGGTTCCATTTGCGATTATTTAATATTTTTTCATCTGTATTCATGAGGAATGAATCTGTTACTTCCTCTTTTTTGTTCTGTCTATATTAGCTTTGGGTATCAATGTTATACTTGTCTCATAAAAAGAATTAGGAAGTGTTTTTTGTTTTCTTCCATTTTCAATGTTATGGAACAATTCAGACTGTGCTGGGACTATTCTAGGCTTTCACGGTTTGGGTAGAAATGCCTGTGAACCTCCCCCCCGCCCGCCAACCCCACTCCATCCCATTGCATGGTGTTTTTGTGAGGTAGGTTCGTGATAGCATTCTCTCTTTCCTCTGTGAATAGTGGCGTAATATTTCTGTCTCTAATGAGGTTAATTTTGGTAAACTGTATTTCCATAGTAAATTACCCTTTTCAACTAGATTTCCAAATTTACTGTCATAGATGTTTGCAAGTAGTCTCATAATTTTTAAAAAATTTCTTTCTTTCTTTTTTTTGAGACAAAGTCTCAGTCTGTTGCCCCGACTAGGGTGCTGTGGCGTCAGCCTAGCTCACAGCAACCTCAAACTTCTGGGCTCAAGCGATCCTAATGCCTCAGCCTCCCGAGTAGCTGGGACTGCAGGCATGCGCCACCATGCCCATCTCATTTTTTCTGTGTATTTTTAGTTGTCCAGCTAATTTCTTTCTATTTTTTTAGTAGAGACGGGGTCTTGCTCTTGCTCAGGCTGGTCTCGAACTCCTGAGCTCAATAATCTGCCCTCCTTGGCCTCCCAAAGTGCTTAGGATTACAGGCCTGGGCCACCGCGCCCGGCCTAAAAATTTCTTTTCAGTGATTATTTTCCCCTTGTCATTTCTTAATTTGTATGTTTCTGCTTTCTCCCCATTTTGCTTGAGTGAGCAAGTTAGTGGTTTATCTATTTTGTTAGTCGTATTTAACCAGACTCTTAACATATTAGTTAGGTTTACTGCTATTCTTTCCTCTACTTCATTAATTTCTGCTTTTTTAAAATTTTCTCCCTATGTTCTCTTTTGTTTTACTTTGTCATTTTTTTCTAACTTTTTAATTTATAAATTTAGTTCATTTGTTTTCATTCTTCCATTTTTATTGATAAAAGCATTGTTTTGTTAAGTGCTTTGAATTTTCCTCTGATCATTTTTTTAAATGTATCCCATAGATTCTGATAATTTTTCCATTAGTTTTTCTTTTTTTTAAGAAATTGTATAATTTTCATGTGGTTTTTCCTATTGTACCCAATAATATAATAGGCAACTTTTAAGTTGCCAGGTGGGGGAGCCTTTTTTTGTTGTTAGTTTCTAGGTTTGTTGCATTGTGATCAGAAAATACTATCTATAATGTTTGTTTCATGACCCACTGATATTTTTCTTTAAGACCTAGTATGTCAGCTTTTGTGACTATTCCATGTGCAGTTGAGCTAGAAATATGTTTTCCCTTATCTTCATGTAGTGTTCAATATATATCGATGATACATTAATTATATTGCTTATTATTTGTCCTTATGATCTATCTGCTGTTATTTATTATTAATGTATTTCTGTCTGTTTTCTTGCGTCTCCTGTAGTTTTGCTTTATATACGTGGTTTCTGTGTTATTTGGTGCACATTCCTGTCATACATTCTTAGTGAATTATGGCTTCAGTATTTTAAAATGTCCTCCTTTTTGTTGTGTTTTGTGCTTTGGGCTTAAGTTCTTTGTCTAGGATAGTGGTGGCTGCCCAAGCTCTCTTTGTTTTCATGTGCCTGGTGAGGCAGCTTTGTCCTCATCCCTTTGTTTCTAGAGTACCTAGGTTTTAGGTCATTCTCTTGTATACAGCAAACCTGAGTCTTGCTTTGTGAGCCAAATTCAAAAATCTTCTCTTTGGTGAGTTAAGCTCACTCACATTTATAGATATAACTATATGATTGTTCTCAACCCTGTCATTATTTTATAAATGCTGTATTTTATATTTGTTGTTTGTTTTTCTATATAATGTGTTCTTTGCGCTTTTATTCCTAAAAGAAAAAAAAATCTTGGCTTAGGAAAATTTGTGTTTTTTCCCTGGTACATTCCTTTATACTTAGCCCTGAGTGCTCCTGGTGGAGGCTCCCCAAGTGCCTGCTCCCAGTCTGCTGTTGGTGTCTTGGGGGTGTCCTCCAGCCTACTCTTGCCTTCCCAGCAGGAGCAAGTTAATTCCAGTCTTTCTGCTTTGCTGTTCTGGTCTCCTCTTTTCCCATTTTGCAGGTGCACAGTTAAATACAGCAGTGCTCGTGCCCTGCTGCCGTGTGTTCCCAGCATCCTCGGGCGTTGACTTTAGGAGGGCTGTGGCATTCTCTACCATCAAGCGAAGTAAACTTTCTCCTGTCGTGTTGACAGTGAACAGACAGCTTGCTTGGATATAAAATTCTTGTGTCATACTTACTTTCTACTCTATTTAATATAGTGTGTGAAAAATGTCTTCCTGATACTGAATCTGGTAAAGCTGTGGGTTTTTTCTTGGGAGACAGGATCTCACTCTGTCGTCCAGGCTAGTGCAGTGGTGCAATCATAGCTTACTGTAGTCTCCAACTCCTGGGTTCAAGGATCCCTCCTGCCTCAGCCCCCCAAGTAGCTGGGACTACAGGGGCACCACCATGCTTGGCCTTCATTTTTTTGTTACACCAAGATTTTATAAACTGAGTATTAGTTCTTTCAGGACAAAAGAATATTAGAAATGTCATTATGTCAGCAATTCCAGCAGATATGCCAGCTCTTTCCTTTTGTGGTTGGAGCTGTTTCTCTTCTAGAACTATTTATGGAATAGCTGTTAATATTGTGCTTTCTCAGACTTTGCATCTGTAATGCTCCTGCCCTGTCTCACCCTCATGCCTCAATGTTTCCTTGATCAGTGGCCAAATGTTCTGTTGCCTTTTTTCCCTGCTAATTGAGACTCAGGATGCCTGTCCATGCTGTGAAGTCCCTATTTATGCAGGTTTGTGGAGCCTGCTATGGCCAGGGGCTGCTTCCCCACTCTCCCGGTCTGCTGCTGTGCACGGGGTCCAGTCATTGGCTGAATTTGCTTTGAACCTTCCTCCTCAGCTGAGATTACCGAAGGTCAATGCTTGCAGGCCTGGTACTCTTCCCCTGGAGTGTGGCGAGCACGCCCAGCCTTCCCAGCCTTCGATCCTAGACCTGTCAACCCCCTGAGCAGCAGCAGTCATGGCTTTCCAGCAGCTCTGTGTCCTCATGGATGCTATTGTGAGCTGAGATAGCCAATGCTGTCATAAAGCAGGTCCTTAGGGAGAAGTTCCTGTGTGACATTTCTCTGAGATAGTATATGTGAAAGCACTTCACCTGGTGCACTGTGAGTCATCAAAATGTTAACTGGTGTTACACAAGTAAAACGTGCCTTTTTATGCTGCTGTGGAAATGGGCCCAGTGGGTAAAAATGGGAGCTTTCTTTAGTAAGGATTCTGAAAAGTTGTCCCATGTTGAGATCTTGGGCAAAATGGAGACTCTCCTTTAACAGAAATGTCAGTGGTCTCTGCCATCTTTGTCCACGTTGATGGGGCCAGATACTGTGCATCAACTGCCTCACCCTCTAGCAGATACTTAGGGCTCAGATGAGTTCTAGGGAAGGTGCTCAATGTTGAATCAAATGGGTAGGCAGAGCAGAAGAGAGAAACTGAAATTCTCAGACTTGCCTGAGATTCTAGGAAATTGAGTAATCCTGAATCAGTAATTGGCCTGCTACCCTGACAATTTTCAAAGAGGCTTATTTAACTGGAAAGTGAAATGTAGCCTTGCTTTTTGTTTGGAATGACCTGAATGTCATGTGTGTTAGATGAATGCCTGGGAGAGCCACCTTCCTGTAGGGTTGATATCTTTGTTCCTCTTCCTGTCAAGGGTACATCCAAGGGACTGTACTTCCCTTGCCATGGGCCTGCCCTTTGGGCAGCTTCTGCTGGCATCTGTGCCCTCCTCCTTTCCAGCAGAGACTTATTAGGACAGCTACCGGGCTTGAATACATCTTAGGTTTCTGGAAACCTTCTAAAGGGCTCTCCAGTGGGCTAGCTGTCATTTAACAACCAGTCGCTTGGGAAGTTTAGGTTCTAGCAAAGGATCTATTCTAATGGGACCTAAAGTAGCAGTTGCTGTGCTTAGCAAACGTGTGAGTTCCACAATTTCCAGTTTGGACCTGGATGTTCACAAGCAGACCAAAGAGATCTTTCTGTAAAATTTTGTTTTAGACAAATTTTTGCAATTTGTGAAGTTGTTTAAATTAAATGAAGCCAAATGATTTATTATATTCTGATAAGATAGCCTGTTGTAATTTGACTTGCCTCTTTTCTTTCATTTTACAGATGATGTCTTTCTGCCTAAAGATATTGACCTAGACAGTGTGGATATGGATGAGACAGAGAGGGAAGTGGAATATTTCAAAAGGTAAATGTGAGGACTGCATGTCTAAGACAATGGTGATTGTGTGGTTGCCTTACATAGTTGGTTTTCTCTCTTTCCCTGACCCTCCCATGACACTTGCAGTTGTCTTGGATGAAGTTCCATTAGCAATCCAGGCAGCCTGGCACCTCAGTAGCCTTCTGGCAGGACAGACCTGCCACACATGTCATTTCCACACCCCAGCACTCAGATACTCACTCACTTCTCCACTCCCTCACACATTTGAAGAATAGTTGATGGCAGAGGTTCTCAAAGTAGTTCTGGACCAGCAGCAACACCGCCCCAACTCCCCCACCCCAAACATGCTGAATCACTCTCTGGCATGGGCCATCATCTGTGTTCTTGCAAGCCTTCCAGGTGATCCTGTGTGTCCTGATGTGTGTTCCAACATCAGTTGGAACACACTGATATGGCATGCTTTTAAGGAGAAAAGTAGTATTTTAGGTACATGCTCAGTTTTCAGATGGGCAAACTTTATAAGAATTGTGTTCAGTAATGTTTCATATATGCCAGGTCTAGTGGCTCATGCCTGTAATCCCAGCATGCTGGGAGGCTGAAGTGGGAAGATCACTTAAAGTCAGGAGTTTGAGGCCAGCCTGAGCAAGAGCGAGACCCCGTCTCTACAAAAAAATTAAAAAATTAGCTGGGAGTGGTGACACGCACCTGTAGTCCCAGCTGCTCGGGAGGCTTAGGCAGGAAGGTTGCGTGAGCCCAGGAGTATGGCTCACGCCTGTAATCTCAGCACCTTGGGAGGCTGAGATGGGAGGATTACTTGAGGACAGGAGTTTGATTCCAGCCTGGACAGCATAGTGAGTCCCCATCTCTACAAAAAAATTTAAAACTAGCTGAGCACAGTGGCACATGCCTGTAGACCCCAGCTGTTCAAGAAGCTGAAGCAGGAGGATGGCTTCAGGCCAGGAGTTCAAGCTTACAGTGAGCTTTGATCATTCTACGGCACCTCAGCCTGGGCGACAGAGCAAGACCCTGTCTCTATAAAAGTAAATAAATAAAGCTCCTTGTTTTTTCTTTGGAAATACTTTAACCTCTTTGTTTCAAGCAGTGCACACAAAAGAAGCAATGCGCAATGCAAAAACTCATTAACTTATATCTGAAATACTGTAAAATTCTAAATGTTTTTGGAAATTATGTCTATTTTAATATAATTTGTATATTTTACGTATATATGTAGGTGAAATAAAATATTTGCTAAAGTTAAACTTTTGTTTATAATAAAAACTCTTAACAAGCATAGACTAGAAGAGTACATCCTTACCATAAGAAAAGGTTAAAAGTATTCCTAAAAAAACCTCCAGTAAGGCCAGGTGCAGTGACTCATGCCAACTTGGGGGACTTAGGAGGAGCACTTGAAGCCACCAGGAGTTTGAGACCAGCCTGAGCAATGTAGTGAGACCCTGTCTTTACAAATAGCTGGGCATGGTGGCATGAGACTGTAGTCCCAGCTACTCAGGAGGCTGAGGCAGGAGCCCCAGAAGTTTGAGGTTGTAGTGAGCTATGATGACACCACTGCACTGTATCTGGGGCAACAGAGCAAGACCCTGTCTTAAAAATGAAAACCAACACAAACCTGCAGTAAATGTCATATTGAGTGGTGAGACATTAAAAGTTATCTGTTGAGATTAAGGATGCCTATTATCACAGCCTCTGTAAAGGCATAAAAAGAAACAAAACAGATAAGTTTTAGAAGGAAGAAATGAAATTGTCATTATTCTGACACAATATGAGTGTTTGTACAAAATCCAGAAGAACCTACAGGTAAATTACCTGAACTGTTAAGATAGCTGGACACAGTTGTTGGATACAAAGGCAGTGCACAGGATTCTACTTCTTATGTCATGGACAATCAGGGGACCCTTTTCCCTCAAGCTCACGCTCTGATTCACACCCTTCTATTCATTAAGGTGTTCGTGGCCTTACAACAAACAAGAGAGGTCTGCAGGAGAAACTGAGCTGAGCCGAGATTGGATGGGATTAGAGTTTGAGGAGGCCAAGAGCCTAGGTTTCCTACAACTACAGTGGCAATGCCTGAGTATCAGGCCAAGTATACCTGCGAACAGATGTCAGGATGGCAAGGAATCAAAGCCATGTCTGGAGCTCAAGTGGCAGGAAGGGGAGGGTTTACTCTGAAGCTGGATTCCACAGACAAAAGATAGAGTAAGGTACATATTAGATATAGACAGGACTTTGGAGGGAAATTTTTCTAAGTAGGGCATGTAGGACTCCCATTTGTTAAAATCACAAAAAAATTTTAAAAGACAGGATTTGTGGAAAACAATGGAATATCTAGAAATGAAAAATATAATTGTTAAAATCAAGACTTCAGTAGATGATGAACAGATTAGCTACTCTTGAAGAAGAAATTAGTTAACTGGAAAATATATCTCAAAAATGTACCCAGAATGTACTGAGATGTTGGGAAAATAGCAAACATGAAAGAGAGATTAAGAGACAGGAAAGACTGGGTAGGTCTAACATTCATTTGATTGGTACTGCCTGTAAGAGAAAATGGAGAGACTACAGAAAAGGGCAATATTTAAAGAGATGGTACCTGAGGATTTTATGAAACTGAGACATACGAATCTACAAAGTAAAAGACCACAACACTTGCCAATAGGATAAACAAATAAAAATCCACTCTTTTTTAGCATTTAAAACCAGACACCAAGAGATAGTGGACTAACATTTACAAACCGTTCAAAGAAAATTGTCAGTCTAGGCCGATACATACATACATACATATATGTGTATGTGTGTGTGTGTGTGTGTGTATGTATATACACACACATAAAATATATATATACATATATACTGTGTGTGTGTGTGTGTGTATGTATAAAAAATAAAAACCCAAGGAAAAATTGAAAACATGAATGGTCCAGTAACTGTTAAAGAAACTTAAGCAGTAGTAGCTGTAAGTCTTCCCAGTGAGAAAACTGGGAATTCTACCAAACTTTCAAAGAATAGGTTATCCAGTCTTGTACAGACAATACCAGAGAATTTAAACGAGAGAGCACATGCACAAGTGAATATGTCCCACTTCGTTTTATGACACAAGTAAAATTTTGCTGCCAAAATTTGCCAAAAACAAGTCCAGTACTGGGCGTGGTGGCTCACGCTTGTAATCCCAGGAGGATCACTTGAGGCCAGGAGTTCAAGACAAGCGAAGGCAACATAGCGAGACCTTGTCTGTACGAAAAATAAAGTCAGGTGTGGTGTTTCTCATCTGTTTTCTTAGCTACTTGGGAGGTTGAGGAAGAATCACTGGAGTCCAAGATTTAGAGGTTTCAGTGATTGCAACTTTGCCATTGCACTCCAGCCTGGACAAGAAAGTGAGACCCTGTTTCAGAAAAAAAAGCCAGACAGGGTGGCTCACATGTGTAATCCCAGCATTTTGGGAGGCCAAGGCAGGAGGATCGCTTGAGGCCAGGAGTTAAAGACCAGCCTGAGCAACATAGTGAAACTCAATCCCTACAAAAATTGTAAAAATTAGCAGGGCATGGTGGCATGCACCTGTAGTCCCAGCTATTGCGGAAGCTCAGGCAAGAAGATCACTTTAAGTCCAAGAATTTGAGATTGTAGTGAGCTGTGACATTGCCACTGCACTGTAGCCCGAGCAACAGAGTGAGGCCCTGTCTAAAAACAAAATTCCAGAAAAAAAGAAAAATTACAGATTTGTCTCATTTATTAATATTAAATGCAAAATATAATATTAGACCCTGTCTTAAAAAATAAATAAAATAGTCTCATACCAAATCCAACAGTGTATTTTAAAAAGCAGTATATCATGACTAAACTGGTTTATCCCAGGAATGCAAGGATTATTTAATATTAGAAAATACAGTGTTTGCTGCATTAATAAATTCAAGAAGAGGAGAGGCATGGTGGCTCACGCCTGTAGTCCCAGCACTTTAGGAAGCAAGGCAGGAGGATTACTTGTGGCCAAGAATTTGTGACCAGCCTGGGCAACTTCTGGGGGAAAAAAAAAAAAGAAAATTGAAAATCAGCTAGGTGTGGTGGCATGTGCCTGTATTCCCAGGTACTCAGGAGGCTAAGGTAGGAGGATCGCTTGAGCACAGGAGTTTGGGGCTGCAGTGAGTAATGATTGTGCCACTGCATTCTATCTAGTTTGGGTGACAAAGTGAGATCTTGTCTCTAAAAACAACAACAAAAAATTGTAATAGCCAAAATCTGGGAACAACTCAAATGTCCATCAATAAATGATGAATGGGTAAACAAATTGTGGTGTATCTATTCAGTGGAATACTACTTAGCAATAAAGAAGAGCCTGCTACTGGTACGGCCCCACGGATGAATCTCAGAAACAGCATACTTAGTGACAGAAGCCAGATACAAAATGCATACTGTGAAAATCCATTTACATGAGATTCCAGAGAATACAAATTCATCTGTAACGACATCTAAAATGGCATTGTTTGCCAAGACAGGAAGGGGATTCACAGCAAAGGGCATGAGGAAATATGGGAATTTTGTGGAATAGTTGTGTATCTTGATGGAGGTAATGATTACCAGGATGTATATACATTTGTCAGCTTTTATGAGCTCCACACTAACTGCAGTTTGTCTATATAAATCATAATTCAATAGATTTTAAGAAATTAAGTGTACTGTTCATGGGTACATACATAGGTGTTAAGACTGTAAAGAAAAGCAAGGAAATCATTATCATCAGAAGCCCAAAGGTGGCCGGGTGTGGTGCCTCACACATTTAATCCTAGCACTCTGGAAGGCCAGGAGTTCAAGACCAGCTGGAGCAAGAGCAGGACCCCGTCTCTACAAAAACTAGAAAAATTAGGTGGGCATGATGGCACATGCCTCTAGTCCCAGCTACTCAGAAGTCTGAGGCAGGAGAATCAACTTGAACCCAGGAGTTTGAGGTTACAGTGAGCTATGATGATGCCACTGCACTCTACCCAGGGCAACAGAGCAAGACTCTGTCTCAAAAAAAAAACTCAAAGTGTGATTACTTCTGAGGGGAGGAGGAAGTGCTTCAACCACAGAAGGCACTGGGGGCAAGGGAGGTGCCACCTGTGTTCTGGCTTGACTATGGTGGTAGATGATATTTGAATTATCATTATTCTTTATATCACACATTTATTTCCTTCACCATTCTTATATGTGTCTTACATTTTACCAAAAGAACAAAAAGTTTGCTAAGATTCTCCTAGAAGAATGAGAACAACAAGGAAGGCTACTTTTCCTTCCCGTTGTAAAGACTTAGAAAGTTATGGTTATTAAAACATTGTAATATTGGCACAGAATACAGAACCCAGAAACAGACCCATGAACATAGTGGGCTTTGGTATATGATGAAAGATGGGTTGGCAGATGACTGGAAATGAGTGTTTGTAAATAGAGCTGTAGATTTAGTTGTCTAAATGGGGAAAACTGAAATTGGATCTCCATCTCACACCATACTCAAAGGTCAACTCCTGGTGGGTTAATTCTTTTAAGTGTCAAAAGGAAACCCTTTAATTTGGATAAAAAATAAAGGTGAATATCTTTCTGGCTTCCTAGTAGGGAAAGATTTCTTAAAACACAAACCATAAAGTAAAAGATTGAAATACTAAAAAAAATTTTTTTAATCCAGAGTCTTGCATTGTTGCCCAAGCTAGAGTGCAGTGGTATCATCATAGCTCACTGTAACCTCCAACTCCTGAGCTTAAGCAGTCAGCCTGCCTCATCCGAGTAGTTGGGACTACAGATGCACATAACCATGCCCAGCTACGGTTTATATTTTTTTGTAGAGATAGGGTCTTGCTATGTTGCCAAAGCTGGTCTCAAACTTCTGGCCTCAAGTGATCCTCCCACCTCAGCCTCCCAAAGTGCTAGGATTATAGGTGTGAGTCACCATCTCCAGCCTGATATATTACTTTAAAATTAAGAATTTGGGAGAAAGGCAAGATGGCTGATTAGTGATATCAATCACCAGATTGTCTCAGAAAGAAGAAAAAGTTTCAGGTGAAAAAACATAGCCCACGTGTAATTCTGAGAGATGAGTGCCAGAACCCACCAGAGATATCCCACAGGAAGAAGTTGCAGAGCAGAATAGGAAGGAACAACATTTTGGCTGAGATTGACCCCTGAGGAATTTGGAACTCTGTGGAAAGGGTCGGAGATCCTCTCCACCTTCATGAGTCCAACCACTGCTGCTGTTGGTGAACTAGGATCTTCCTGGGAACAGAGCACCAGGCTGCCAGCCCGTCAGTTACTCCCCTCACCAAAGACCCGAGCCGAGGCAGCAGGCACCATATTGCTTTTCCACTGAGTGCTTTTGTCCTGCCCAAGGAGCTTCAGTGCTTCAGTTGTCACTGACCTCACACAAACATTCCCAACACCTGCCCAGACTCCCGTACCACAAGGACCCAGTGGGTCCTAGGGGAACTGTGTAATCCCAGATCTTGGACTTTCAGGGTAGGGCTGCTTTCACCCACTGACGCAGCTCTGGCAGTGTTGGCACAGGTGCCCCAAGGGACAATTAAGCCAGGGCTCTCAAGAGTGGCTGCTTTCACTCTGTGGGTGTGCCCACCACACTCAGGCTTCCATGGAGAGTGGGGCTCACATCTTTCCCCTTAGAAACATGCAGCAGACCAAGGGGTACTCAAATCGCAAGCTCCCCGCCTGTTGGCACTCATCAGCACTTCCCATCTGGTTGCTGCAGCAGAGCGGAGCATGTCCCGAAGTGGAGGGACATAAACCCTGTTCAAACACTCCACAGGCAATTCATGACCAGCACATCTCTACTTGTCATGGTTGGCCCTTGAACTCAGGGCATCAGAGGACAGGCCCAGAGGCCTGATCCTGAACCCCCAGGACTCAGTCATGTTCAGAGGCATAGAGGAAAGACTTGTGAACTGATTTGGAGAGGGAAGGGAGCCCACGCAGGCAAAACTGGAAGGAGAATGCAGTGTGTGCCTGAGCAACATCACATGAATGGAAAACCCCTCCCCACACAGGAAATCCACACTTTATTCCTGGCCAGGAATAAAGTAGCCTGTGATAGCACTATGAAAGCTCAACTGGTTTCTGCTGCTGCTTGCAGCCAATCAGAAGAAGGAGGTCTGCAGGGCAAAGAAAGAGGCAGAAGAGTGAAACTCACTCCCCCAGCTAGACTGTGAATTCCAAACTGCTCCTCCCCCACAAATAGACTTTCTGGTTTGATTGGGCTGCCTTAGCCCCTTCCTGGTGTCTTTCCCCAGCTCACTGGAAGCTGACCCCTGCTGAGACAGCTTTTGTGCCCACCTTTGTGGAGCCTGAATGGGCTCACTCAGCCCAGTCTCACTACTCCATCCACCTTGGCTGTGGTGAAGCACAGGGGGTAACCTGGGAGCGCCAAGGCCCCACTCACCACCTGGAACATCTGAGTGCTTCTCCTGCTTGACTGGAGCCAGACACAGGCCCCCAAAACATCAGCTCAGTGAGCTCTCTCCTATAAGCGTCACCTACAGGCATGGTGATCAACTTGTACAGCCTATTAACAGCATTTACTGATTCAGTCGTACAGGACTTGGCTGACTCTTAGCCGAAAGCACCACTTACTGACTTGGAGATTAAACTGGGCATCCCAATACCTTAAACTAGCCCACAAGCAAAGCCAAAGGCCCAACATATGCAACAGGCACGCCCTTAAGAGAAAGCAGTGGTTGGGGGGAGGGATGTCCCATCTAAACAAAAGAAAATTCAAAAATCAAGAAGTGATAGCTGCTCCAGATGGGAAGGAGTCAGCACAAGGACTCTAGATGTATGAAAAATTATGGTGAAAGGACCCCCTTGAAAGATCTCTTAGTAATGGATCCAGCGAAAATGAAAATACTGAAATGACATACTGAATTTCAAATATGGATTTTAAGGAACCTCCATGACATCTAAGAGAAAATGGAAAACCAACTCAGAAACCAGAAAAATAGTTAAGGAATTGAATGAAAAATTTACTCAAGAAATACATTTTTTTGAAAAGCCAAATAGAACTTCTGAAAATCAAAATTTCATTTCGGGAAATACAGTGGAAAATTTTAAGAATAGACCAAATAGAAGAAAGAATTTCAAAGCTGGAAGACAACTCTTTCAAATTAACTCAGTCAAAAAGAATAAAGAAGCAAGAGAAATAAACAAAGTCTCTGAGAAATTTGGGATTATGTAAAGCACCCAAATATAAGAGTCAAAGGTATCTTGGAGGGAGAAGAAAAAACCAAAGGCCTGAATAACTATTTGAGAGAACAATTGAGGAAAACTTCCCTGGTTTTGCTAGAGATTTAAATATCCAGACCAAAAAGCTCAGCAAACACCTGGGAGATTCCCTGCAAAAAGGACATCACCAAGACACATAGTCATCAGACTGGCCAAAGTCATCATGAAGGAAGACTCCTACAAGCTGTGATGCAAAAATACTAAGTAGCTTACAAGGGAAAACCCATGGGACTAACAGCAGACTTCTCAACAGAAACCTTACAAACCAGAAGGGATTAGGGTCCCATTTTTCGTCGTCTTAAACAGAATGACTGTTAGCCAAGAATTTTGTATCCTGCAAAACTAAGTCTGATAACTAAAGAAGAAATGAAGTCTTTTCCCAGACAAACACACACTAAGGGAATTTGTCAACACTATACCTGCCCTACACGAAATGCTCAAAAGTGCTCTAAAAATTAAATAGAATGGTCAGTACTTACCAGTGTAAAAACACCCAAAAACAAAAACTCACAGCTCTTATAACAGTAATACAAGGAAGGTTACAAAGCAACTGATAACAATCAACATGATGACTGGAATGATATCTCACTTTTCAACATAAACAATGAATGTTAATGGCCTAAAAGCACCACTTAAACGGTTTAGATTGGCAGAAGGGATTTTAAAAATATACAACCCAAATATGTGCTGTCTCCAAGAAACCCATTTAACTCAAAGATTGTCATAGACTGGAGTTAAAGGGGTGGAAAAAAAATTCCATGCAAATTGAAACCAAAAGGGAGCAGATGTTCATTATATGATGAAAAGGGATCAATTCAACCAGAAGGTATAACAATCCTAAATATATATGCACCTAACACTGGAGCTCCGAGATTCCTAAAACATGCTACCAGATCTAAGAAAAGAAATAAATAGCTATATTGTAATAGTGTGGGACTTCAACATTCCACTGACAGAACTAGATGGATCATTGAGACAGAAAATCAACAAACACTGAACTTACACGAGATGCTAGAACAAATGGACCTAACAACCATTTTCAGAACATTCTACTCAAGAAGTGCAGAATATACATTCTCATCAGCACATGGAACATTCTCTAAGATAGACCATATGTTAGGCCACAAAACAAGTCTCAGCACATTTTTAAAAATTGAAAGCATACCTTGTATCTTCTCAGACCACAGTGGAATAAAACTAGAAATCAATTCCAAGAGTAACTCTCAGATCTACACAAATACATGGAAATTAAACAACCTGCTGCTGAATGATCTTTGGGTAAATGACAAAATCAAGATGGAAATCAAAGTTTTTTTAATTGAATGACAGTAATGACACAAGATATCAAAATCTGAGATACAGCAAAAGCAGTGCTAAGAGGAAGTTCATAGCACTAAATGCCTACATCAAAAAAACAAGAACAAACTAAGCTCAAAGCAAACAGAAGATAAGAAATAATAAAAGATCAGAACAGAACTAAATAAAATTGAAACCAAAAAAACCCACAAAAGATCAATGAAACAAAATGTTCTTTGAAAAGATAAAATCAATAGTCCACTAGTTAGATTAACCAAGAAAAGAAGAGAGAGAATTCAAATAAACTCAATCAAAAATGGAAAAGGAGGTATTACAACTGATACCACAGAAATACCAAAGATCATCTGAGACTACTACGAACACCTCTGTGCACACAAACTAGAAAATCTAGAGGAAATTTTTGGAAACACTATCTCCAAACTTGAATCAGGAAGAAGTATTAATAGCAACCCCACACAGACCAATAACAAATAGCGAAATTGAATCAGTAATAAGAAACCTTCCAACAAATAAAAGCCCAGGACCAGACAGATTCACAGCTGAATTCTACCAGACCTACAAAGAAAAACTGATACCTTATCCTACTGAAACTGTTCCATAACATCGAAAAGGAGGGAATCCTCCCTGGCTCATTCTATGAAGCCAGTATCACCCTGATTCCAAAACCAGGAAAAGACACAATGTAACTACAGACCGACATCCTTGATGAACATAAATGTAAAGATATTCAACAAAATACTAGCAAACCAAATCCAAAAGTACATTAGAAAGATAATTCATCATGATCAAATGGGTTTCATCCTAGGGGTGCAAGGATGGTTCAACATACATCAATAAAAGTGATTCACCACATAAACAATTAAAAACAAAAACCACGTGATTGTGTCAATAGATGCAGAAATAGCATTTGACAAAATCCAACATCGCTTCATGATAAAAACTCTCAACAAACTAAACACAGAAGGAACATACCTCAAGCTAATAAAAGCCGTATATATAAGCCAACATTATACGGAATGGAGGAAAGCTGAAAGCATTCCCCCTAAGAACTGGAACAAGACAAGGATGCCCACTGTCACCACTTCTACTTAACATAGTACTGGAAGTCCTAGCCAGAGCAACCAAGCAAGAGAATGAAATAAAGGGCATCCATGTAGATGGAAAAGAGGAAGTCAGCTATCCCTGTTTGCTGATGATATGATCTTGTACCTAGAAAACCCTTCAAGATCTTCTAGAAGAGTCTTAACATTCGTAAATGAATGCTGTAAAGTTTCACTAAGCATCAGGAAAATGCAAATTAAAACCACAGTGAGATACCACCTTACCCCTGTCAAGATGGTTATTATTTAAAAGTCAGAAAACAATAGATGCAGTGAAAAGGGAATGCTTATATGCTATTGGTGGGAATGTAAATTAGTACAATGTCTGTGGACAACAGTATTTAGATTTCTTAAAGAACTAAAAGTAGATCTACTTATACGATCCAGTAATCCTGCTGCTGGGCATCTGCCAAGGGAAAAGAAGTCATTTTATTTAAAACAAAAAAACCCAAAAAACAAACCTGTACCCATGTGTTTATCTCAGCACAGTTCACAATTGCAAAGATACAGAACTAACCTAAGTGCCCACCAACTGATGACTGTGTAAAGGAAATGTGGCATATATGGCCAGGCATGGGGGCTCATGCCTGTAATCCTAGCACTTTGGGAGACCAAGGTGGGAGGATCACTTGAGGCTAGGAGTTCAAGACCAGCCTGAGCAATATGGAAAGACCTCATCTCCACAAAAGTTTTAGAAATTAGCCTGGCTTGGTCGTGTATACCTACAATCAATCCCAGCTACTCTGAAGGCTGAGGCAGGAGAATCATTTAAGTCTGGGAGTTTGATGTTGCAGTGAGCTGTGATGACACGACTGTACTCCAGCCTAGGCCAAAGAGTGAGACTCTGTCTCAGAAAAAGAAAATGTGGTGTATGTATGTGTGTGTATCCACACACACACACCCTCCATGGATTACTATTCAGTCATCAAAAATAATGAAATAATGTCTTTTGCAGCTACTTGGATAGAACTGGAGGCCAGGAACAAAAAACCAAATACCACATGTTCTCACTCTCCACGGGGAGCTACCAGTGGGTATGCATGGTCATAAAGGGTGAATTAATGGATATGGGAGAGGGTCGGGCGTGCAGGCTGAGAAATTACCTGTTCGGTACAGTATACACTGTTTGGGTGATGGGTATAGACTTCTTCACTATAAAATTCATCCATGCAACAAGAAACCATTTGTATCCCCTAAATCTATTTTAAGTTAAAAATAAATAATTCTTCTTAAAGAATTTGCTTTATAGAAAATGAGAAGGAAGTATTTACTGCACATCACAGAGGATTAGCATTAAGTATGAAGAGCGCTATAGAGCAATGAGAAAAAGACAAGCTAGTTGAAAAATGAGCAAACCAACAGGATCCTACAGAAAACATTTGACCAGTAAACGACAAAGAGATGTTCAACCTGACCAGGGAGCCACACAGCAAGACCAGGGGAGGTTTTGTTTCTTCAGTTTGCAGCCAGCCAGTGAGCTGTCTCTCTTGCCTGCTAGGGGAAAGCATAGAGTGACGAGAGTCTTACCCACTGCTCCTGGGAGTATAAACTGGTCAAAACCACTGTAGAAAAAAGTTTGACACAATTTAGTAAAATTGAAATTGTACATCCCATGTGACCCAACAGCTCCACCCTGTGTTCATACCTAGAGGGACTCCTGTACACTCACCCCAGTAGGCAGGGCAAGGACCATGTGTGCAGCAGCATCTGTCTGTCCACTGCACTGTATTCCTACGGCAACAAAAATGAACACACTGTTGCCTCATGGAAGAATCACAGACATAATGTTGAGTGAAAGAAGCAGTAAGAGAAAATGCATACAGCATGACTCCGTTTATACAAGTTCAAAAATCAGCACAACCAAACTGCCGTTTAGGATGCATATAGAAGTCATGAAATTATAAAGAACTATAGAGGACTATTACAAACACTAGGACATTGGCTGCCTCTTGGGAGAAGACAAGTTGCCTGCAGTTGACAGTGTTGGATTTCTTGACCTGGAGGGTGCTTACTCAGGCTTTTGCATTCTAGGTACCCATATGTTATGTGCTCTGCATACCTTGTGTGTGTATGACATAGTCCACAGTTGACAACACAGGCCTGATGGGGAGGCTGGTGTGTCTGGAGCACAAGTGAAGATGACAGGGAATGGGCAGGGGCAAGGCCAGGTCACACTGGACCTGGGGTCTTAGGGAGCAGCAGGGTTTTTTGCCCATGTCACCGGAACCTATTGGAAGCCTGGCTGTGGCTTGGATTAGATTCTTCATTGAATAGCACTGAGCAGGGATGTGGTTGATGTTTTTGAGCATGCTAGCTGCTGTATAGAGAAAGCAGTGGGGACGGTGAGGATGTGATTGTGAGAATTAGAAAGAGATGGCAGAGGCAGAGGTGGAAGTTTCCAGAAAATGTAGAAGGTAACATCACAGACTCAGGGTTTGACCACCTGTGGCCAGGGAAAGAGAATATGGATCCTGGGAGACGGTGCAGCCTTTCCTGGTGGAGGCTCAGTCCTAACACTGGCTCTCTCCACCTCACGGAGGCTGGGCAGTCAGCACACAGTTGGGTGTTCACAGATGTTTGTGGTTGAATGACAGAACCACAATTTAAGCAAACACAATTTTACCTAATGGGTGGGTAATAACCATTTTCAGGTTTCATTCAAATTTCTGCTACCCATATTAGAGCTGGAATGGTGAAAGCTTCAGAAATTATACAAAGTAAAGGGGTTTTTTTTGGCAGGGGTTGTTTTTTAGAGACAAGGTCTCCTTCTTTAGCTTAGGCTAGGGTGCGGTGGCACAATCACAGCTCACTGCAACCTTGAACTCCTGGGCTCAAACAACCCTCCTGCCTCTGCCTCCTGAGTAGCTGGGACTACTGGTGCATGCCACCACACCTGGCTTTTTTTTTTCCTGTAGAGACAGGGTTTTGCTGTATTTCTCAGGCTGGTCTCAAACTCCTGGCCTCAAGTGATCCTCCTGCCTTGGCCTCCCAAAGTGCTGGGATTACAGACGTGAGCCACCGCACCTGGCTAAAGTAAAGGCTTTTGAAAGAAAATGTTTCTTTCGTTTAATACAAAAATCAGGCATTGTTGCCTGGGAAGCAGGGGGCAAAAGTGTGGTCTTTTTCAAAAGCTCTTCAGTGTGCATTGAGTTTGTGATCCAGAGCCCAGGCAGCCTAGAGAGGCTGACAGCTGACCTGGGAGGACTGTGGGCCTTCATGTTTGGGTGATGTGCCCCTGAGGTGAAGAACTATCACCATTTCGACATAATCGATTCGTATTTTCAGTCACACTTGCTTACAAATTCAGGAATAAATCAGGCTGAAATCTCAGTGATTACACATGGACTGAGATCTTATCTTTAACACAGACCATATGCTACAAGCTGCAGCTCAGACCCATCCTCCACCTGCTTGTGTGTAACTGATGACCTAAAAGAATTTTTACATTTAAGAAATTGGGGGGAAAGAATATTTTGTGACACATGAAAATTATATAAATTTCATATTTCACTGTGCATAAAGTTTTATTGGAACACAGCTGTGCTGATGTGTCTTCTGGGGCTGCCCTTGTGAGTTGAACAGGTGCAACCGCAGGGTGACCATAGGGCCTGCAAAGCCTCCATAGTTACTGTCTGGCCCATCACAGCAGGTGTTTGCTGACCCCGGACTTAACCCGTGCTTCCAGCCCACACAACCTCGTGCTTGGTGGCAGGCCAGGCTCAGATCTAATTTGCTTCCCCCTTGTGATTCTGTCTTCCCAGCTGTGGCTTCCACAGTCCCAGGCTCAGAGAGGGAGCTGCCAGGTCACACATGGCTTGCTAGGACTCTTCCCAGGGTCCCGCTTGGCTGTAAGGGCTACAGCTAGCCCTCCTTCCTACGACAGAGGGCAGCATTTTGCCCAGGCCTGAGCAGATCTCCTGTTTTCATGGTCAGCTCAAGCCACCAGCTCAGTCTGGGCTTCCCTGTCCTCCCTCTGTCCCCCAGGGAACATGTGCAAGTCCCTACTGCTTGCCTCACCCAGCTGCAGCAGCCCAGTTTAGTGGCAGAATTGCTTCCCCAAGATGATCTGTTGCAGGGACTTCCCTGGAGCTCTATCTGACCCTTGTGTGGTGGCCCCTGGCCTGAGGCCACCTGCCAGTCCCAGCCTCCCCCACCTACGGACCCTGTCTGTGTGTCTGCGGAGCTTACCTGCAAAGCCACCCAGCTCTCATCTGCTTTGCAGTAGGCCGGGATCGTTTACTGCCTGGACGAGGCACCCAGTGAAGCAGTGAACCCCTAGCCCCTCCTCCTTGTCTCTGTCGTGGCCACATTAAGACGTTCAGGATGGCAGCTGTTGGCAGTGCCCAGCCAGGCAGGGTGCACTTCTGATTCTCTCCATCAGAAACTTCCCTTGGGGAGGGTGGAGGCCTGTATTCCTGGTCCAGTACAACCCCCCAACACACACCTGTTGCTTTTCTTCTTGGAACTTCAGCCAAGCCCGTTCCCTGAAACACAGGGTAAGAAACGATGACACAAAGCACCTGAGAAGCATGGGACTGTTGACGTAAAGAAAGAAACCGAGGCACAATCAATATAGAGAGTTTATTTGTGCCAAGGTTGAGGACTGGAGCCCGGGACATACTGAAGAACAATGCCTTGAAGAACAATGGAGTGGTTCAGGTTTCTAAAGAAAAAAGATCAGAAGAGGGGTGACTACAAACAAAGGTTGTTCGTCAGGAATTCCCATTAGCTTATGTAAGTCACATTGACTGGTGATGGCCCTATGTTGTTGAGCTACAGGGTGTGAGTTAGTGTCCAGCATGTGGCAGCCTTAGGTCACTGCGTAGTCTGGAATCCACAGAGCAGGCAGCTTCGAAGCGATGCCTTAGCTCAAAGTGGGAGGATGATGTGGAGCTGTCTCATGTCTGTGCCTCTCTGGGCCAGGTCATTTAAAGGGCTCACATTCCTGAGATTAAAAGTTTCTTTTCTTTCTCGGGGATGCATCCCACCCTCCCTTCCTTCCTCCCAAGGCCGCTTTCCCTTCTTTTGGTGCAGCCTGTGGTGGGGCCTGGAGGGGACCATTGAGCCTCATCACCCTCACTGACCACCCCCGGGAGTTTCTAGCAACAGGAGGAGGATGGAAGGCTTTGCCAAGCCCCAGCGTGGGTGTGGGAAGTGTCCTTTGGTGACTCTTTGGCTTTTTGTCTTCACAGGTTCTGCTTGGATTCTGCTAGACAGACTCGACAAAGACTGTCCATCAACTGGTCCAATTTCAGCTTGAAAAAAGCCACCTTTGCTGCCCACTGAATGAGGCCTGCCTGGAGAGGGACGTGCGGGAGGCGGGCTAGGCTGCGCCACCCCGAGAGCCGAGCCAATTGCTGGCCCCCCAGAGCCAGAGCTCGCCCAGGGATGGTGGGGGTGGGCACCACCGCCTGAGACCCCAGACCAAGAACTTGCTGCTCGGCCCACGCTGTTAGCTCGTGTGCGTGTAGTCTGTGCGTGAGACCCCTTCGATTGTAGCTCTGTGCTGTCGGATTGGAACAGTAGTTCGCGCCAAGTCCTCCCACCAGTGCGGCCTCGGAGGCCTGGGCTGTGGCCAGATACAAGTTCGCATCATCCACATGGCTCCGTCGCCTCTGCATCGCGCCCTGTCCTGTCATCTTTCCCCACCGGGTGTTGGCCATCACTCAGCTCTTGAGTGCCCCTGAGTCCACCCGAGGCGGACTGGGCGGGGCAGGCTTCCTTCGTTCTCCTCCACAATCTGCTGTTCAGAGTGTACACGTTGCGCTGTCTGTGTTTGATCCCCCTGACTTGTAGCCAGCTTGTGTAAGATCCCATGCAGACAAGAAAGTTAAAAAACAAGAAACCCACCCAGTGCTCACACCATCAAGTCCGTTATAGAGTGTACGACTGTATTAACACGGAGGCCTGCCTGGCTACTTTTTTAACATATTGTTAAGTAATATTAAAATCATGTCTTTCTTTTTGAAAGATGGAATACATTAGTACAGCAGGAGACCTCGGCTGGTTCTTTCTGCTGCGGGTGAGGGGGGTGTGGTGGGAAGGGACAAGCAGATAATGTGCCCCCTTTGGGGAGCCAGGGCAACCACCCCTAAAAGCCGTTCCTGGTGCCCCCGCTGTCCTCTGTGCCAACAGGTCTATGCACCAAGGCACAGCAGACAGCAGCCAACCCGATCGATCGTCAGAGGGTCTGTGTGTGCAGTGGCGAGTGCTGAGCAGCAGCAGAGCAGGGGGACAGGGACAGCATTTCCCAACAGGGTGCCCAGAGTATACCCTGGAGAGAGGGACATTTGATGAGGACCTATGGGCTTGAAGGAGGCCAGAGGCCCCTACAGCATAAACCCAAGGAGGCAGGAGGGGCAGGGGCCCTTCCACATTGAGGGACGTGTGACCTATAATAAAATAATAAATCTTTGCACTCCAGCCTGGGTGACAGAGCGAGACCCTTGGGGGAGAAAAAAGTTGCTCAGCTGGGGCCTTGGCTCACCTGTAATCCCAGCACTGTGGAGGCTTGAGGCCAGGAGTTTGAGACCAGCCTGGGCAATGAAGGGAGTCCTTGTCTCTACTAAAAATATGATGAGCCAGGTGATAACATTTGCAGCAGATGTAAAAAGAACAATAAGTTATCAATATTAAATTGAGTATAAATTAGGAACAAAGTGAATAGTATTTACAATGAAAAAAGGAATCCCAGCATGGTCCCTTTCTTCCGAGATCTCTTTAGGCAATTTGCAGAAAGCTCTCATGGAGCTGCCTCCGGGTTGCCCTAGAGCTCCCACTCCTCCCAGCCTCGTAGTTAACCTGCCTCCGTGCACTCGGTACGGATGTCTTCGCCCTGAGTGAAGATGAAGAGAGGAGGGCCCAGGCTGGGCTTTCAGCTGGGGAGAGGGTGGGCAGGCCCAGCTTCTGGGAATATTCCGACAGTGAAGCCACAGGATTTCCTGAAGGATGGGATGCAGGTGGGAGCAGAGAGGGGAAAGATCCTTGTGCGCTCTGGAAGTGGAGAGATTGAGTCCGGGGTGCCCATCAGACACCCAGCTGAGATGACTGGACTTGGATTACAGTTCACAGAGGCCTTGCACGTGCAAGCCCGTGTGAGGGCCACGTGGGAGTGAGAGGACAGCACGGATCCGACCCTGGAACTGGGCTGTCAGGCTGGAGGGGGCGCGGCTGCTGCGGTCTCGGAAGGTGGAGCAGCAGGTCCTGGCCATTCTGGAGACTGCACCGGAGAACAGGAAATGGGTCAGCAGTCAGAGGAGGTGCAGGGTTAGGAGTTTTCCTTGTTTTGTTTTTTCCAGGTAGGAGGAAGAACAGCACATCCCTTTGTTCGTGGGATGACAGCAAAGAGAGAGACAGGCTGGCCCATGACCACCGCGGGAGCATTGCCCTCCGGTGGCGCAGAGACCCGATGCAGTCCCCTGAGACTCCAGCTGCGGTGGGGGCTGGGCCTGTCCTCCCTGTGGGTGGTCTCGAAGCTGTGCTGGGGCCAGCCAACCTCTGGGCCTCAACTTCCTCACCTGTCCAGGTGAGCCGAGCTGGTGCTGAGAAGAGCTGCAGGCCCTCCCAGCTGGGTCTGTTAGGGCCACGAGTGGTGGTAGGGAACTCCGGATACTCTGGCACTGTGCTCCATGCTGGGGCCCAGAGCCCAGAGTCACTTCAGGCACCTGCTCCGCTGGGTTACCTTGGGTCCTCCACAGCCCTGCTCCGCCCTGTGGCGTGCACACCTTGGCCCCACACACTCCCAGCCTTTACTGTTCCTCGTACAGGAAACCTTCGGTGTTTCCTTGGAAAACACTCAGCCTTCAAGACACAACCCAAAAGTTTCTTCAGTCTTTCCTCAATGGGACACCACTTCACAGTTCCTGGTCCTCGGGAACAAAGAGGAAATAGTGGTGGAGTGGAGAGGGGCGAGTAGAGGGTGGGCAGGGGCTCCTGAATACAACCCCTTACGCATCCCGATGAGCCTGGTCACTTCTTACTGTACCCCACCCTCCCTACTTACAGGTGGGGCGTGAGGCCCACCTGCCTGTGGACACCAGCTTCAGCGCCCCTGACTCCACTGGAGCCCCGGCCTGGGGGGGTACCCTATGGAGCCCCTGGATTTCTGTTGAAATCACTCCCCTTGTGAGGTGGGAGCTGGGCAGCCCTGGGGACCCTCAGGCATTAACTCAGGAGGTCACATTTGAATATTTCCCTCCACGTGGCAGTACAGACTGAAGATCCCTTATCCCAAATGCTTGGGACCAAAAGTGTTTTCAGATTTTGAATTTTTTTGAATTTGGGAATATTTGCGTTAGACTTACCAGTTGAGCACTATGTTGGCACTTAAATTCTGGATTTTGGAGCATTTATTTTTGGATTTGGGGACATTCAACCTGTGATAGTCATGAAATAACAATGGCTGGAAAGGGAAGAAGAACAGTGGCACTTAACTGGACTTTGTAACATACTCATGCCATAAAAACTAAAAAGGAATATCATGGTACCAGAAAGGAAGAAGAAAGGATTAATGCTTTTTCATTCCGTGTGTGTGTGTGTATGTATAATTTTTACAGATGGGATCTCACTATGTTGCCCAGGCTGGTTTTGAACTCCTGGCCTCAAGTGATCTTCCCACCTCAGCCTCCCAAGTAGCTGGGACTACAGGTGTGTGCCACCACGTCTGAATCATTAATATATTTTTAAAAGAGAGAAAAAAACCTTACACTACTTTCGCATTGTTTCACTGTTTTAAACAAAATCTCTAAGTCATCACACAGAATGACAGGAGTGAAATAACTTGAGTTCAGGCTCATCTTTACAATCACAGAGTATCACTGTGTGGTTTGGATCCACTGTTAAAATGCAAGAATAAGCCTGGTTGCAGTGGCTCACACCTCTACCCCCAGCACTTTGGCAGGCTGATGTGGGAGGATCCCTTGGTGCCAGGAGTTTGAGACCAGCCTAAGCAACACAGCAAGACCCCATCTCTACAAAAAATTTTTAAAATTAGCCGGGTGTCGTGGCATGTGCCTATAGTCCCAACTACTCAGAGGCTGAGGCTGGAGGATCGCTTGAACCCAGGAGTTCAAGGCTGCAGGGAACTATCACACCACTGCACTCCTGTCTGGGCGATACAGCCAGACTCTGTCTCTTAAAAAAAAGAAAGCAAGAATAAGTAGTACTTTGGGGGTGCGAGACACACACTACACAAAGCAACTTCAAGCAATTCTGAACTGTTAAGAACTTTCAAAACAAGTTGTCTGCATGTGTCAGGAGCCATCTGTGTAACCAGTGCCCTCCAAATTGCTTTCCATGGAGAATACAGTATGGGTTAAAGGATGAGTAATAAACATGCCATGTTGGATGGGAGGCTTACACATGCATTAATAAATTGAACAGTGGCACCCACAAGGGATTCACCGCTATAGAAACTGTCCTCTTGACATACACAATTATAAAATGGAGGAAATCTTTTAAAAATTGTTTTCAGATATTGGAATCCAGACAGCACTTGGCAGTGATCCCTGAGAGAAGGAAAGGAAACAAAGTGAGCCCCTGAGTGCCCCAGCTTTCTTCCTGGGAGCAGTTTGCAGGCCACAGAACTAAGAAGGGAAACCCACATGGAGCACAGCAGGCTTGCTGAGTAGAGGAAGCAGAGACTGGCATTCTTTCGTGGAGGCACAGTTGCTGGGATTTGTGGGCAGATTTCCAGACAGGAGGGGGCTGCACATAGCACTCCAGAGGTGAGGGCTGCAGGGAGTCCTCTCAGATCTCTGGCTGAGTACTGATCTGTGCATATGTCACATAAATCCCATAAATCCAGGGAACACATCATCAGAAAGCAGTAGGGCTGAAATAGTTTGTATCTCCAGTGGTCAGGGTGAGAAGACATTGTAATACACAGGGCACTGGGGTGGTCCTCAGAAAGGTATCACTTTAGCAGTAGGATATCCTACTAGCAGTAGGATAAAATCTAAAGCTAAAAGCTTGCCTCACAAGGATCAAACCGATCCTAAGTAACTTAGCTACCTGCTAGAACATGTTGCCTGCCCAACATTCTTCAAAGGAATGCAAAAATATCCTGTACTCAACAAAGTAAAATTCATGATGTTGGCATCCAGTCAAAAATGACCAGACTATGCAAAAAAAGGAGGAAAATATAAACCATAGTCAGGAGAAATGTCAATCAATAGAAACAGACCCCTAAAATGAGACGACGGACTCACAGGCAAGAACCTTAAAATGGCTACTATAACTTGTATAAATATGCTCAAGGATATAAAGAAAAACATGAACAAGATAAAGGAAGAAATGGAAGATACAAAAAAGACCCAAATGAAGCTTATAAAGAAAAAAAATACAATATCTGCAATGAAAAATGCTCTGGATAGAATTAACAGCACATTAGAAATTTCAGAAGAAATTATCAGTGAACTTGATGACATATGAATAGAAACTGTAAAAACTGAAACACTGAGAGAAAAGAGGCTGAATAAAAACCACTTTGGGGACAATATCACTCAGTCTAATATAGGTGTAACTGGAGTCCTAGAAAAGGAAGGAGACAAAGCATACATAGGAAATGGTAGCCAAATATTCCAAATTTGATGGAAACTAAACCAGAATCTCAACAAACCTTAGCGTGGAAAAAATAAAACCACACAAGGCACATCATAACTCACACTGTCGAAAAACAATTACTAAGATAAACTCTTAAAAGTAGGCAAATTAAAACAGACACAAAGAATTTAGCAGACTTCTCATCAGAAATTATGCAAGCCTTGCCAGATGCAGTGGCTCACACCTGTAATCCCAGAACTTTGGGAGGCTGAGGTGGGAAGATCACTTGAGGCCCAGGAGTTTGAGACCAGCCTGAGCAACACAGTGAGACCTTGTCTCTATAAAAAATAAAAAACAAATTATGCAAGCCAGAGAAGACAAGGAAATGACATTTAAAGTCCTGAAAAGGGGAGAGGGGAGAACCTGTCAACCTCAGATTCATAGAATCTGGCAAAACAACTTTCAAAAAATGAATGTGGGAAGACCAACTTCTGGCTGACAGCGTGAGTTCTGCTGACCTGCTCTCTGGTGAAACTGGTGAAAACTGTTTTTTAAATAACCATTTAAAGCATGAGTTCTTTGTATGTTTGGCAAAACTCAGAAGTATAGCCATCTGGTACAAGACTTTTCCGTTTTGGGAGGTTTTTAATTCCTGCTCCAATTTCTGAGCTTGAGATTGGTCTATTCAGAAATTCTGTTACCTCCTGGGTGAACTTAGGGAGGTTGTATGTTTCCAGAAATTTGTCCATTTCCTCCACATTATGTAGTTTTGGGGCATATAGGTTTTCATAGTAATCGAAAATGATGTTTTGTATTTCCGTGGTGTCTGTTGTAACCTCTCCTTTTTAATTTCTAATTGAGTTTATTAGAGTCCTTTCCCTTCGAATTCTTGTCAGTCTCACAAGAGGGGTGTCAATTTTGTTTGTCTTTTTGAAAAATCAGCTTTTGGTTTTGTTAATCTTTCGTATAGTTCTTTTGTTCTCAATTTCATTTAGTTCTGCTTTGATCTTCGTTATTTATTTTCTTCTACTAGGTTTGGAATTGATTTGCTCTTCCTTTTCCTATTCCTTGAGACTGTTAAATTGTTGATTTTTGAGCTTTCTGTTTTTGAGATGTGAGCATTTAATGCTATCAGTTTTCATCTCAGGTATGCTTTTGCTGTATCCCACAGGTTTTGATAAGTAGTGTCTCCATTATTATTTAGTTAGAAGAAACTCTTGATTTCCCTCTGTATTTTCTCCTTGACTCATTAGTTATTCAACAATAGATTGTTTAATTTCCATGATTTTGTGGGCTGGTGAGTATTTCTGTTGGAATTGAACTCTAATTTTATACCGCTATGATGAGAAAAAAAACACAACAAAAAAATAAAACTACAGACCAATATCCCTCATGAATATAGATGCAAAAATCCTCAACAAAATTTTAGCAAATTGAATTCAGCAGCATAGCAAAAAAATATTTCACCATGACCAGGTGGGCTTTATTCTAGGGATGCAAGTCTGGTTCAACATATGCAAATCAATAAATGCAATTCACCACATAAATAACAGCAAAAATAAAGACCATATGATTCAATGGATGCAGAAAAAGCATTTGACAAAGTCCAGTACACCTTATGATAAAAACTCTTAACAAAATAGGCATAGACGGGTCATACCTTAAAATTATCAAGTCCATTTATGATAAACTCGTGGCCAATATCATACTGAATGGGGAAAAATTGAAACCATTCCTACTTAGAACTGGAACCAGACAAGGTTGCCCACTATCTCCACTTCTATTCAACATAGTGCTGGAAGTCCTTGCTAGAAAAATTAGACAAGAGAGGGGAATTGAGGGCATCCAACTGGGGGCAGATGAGATCAAACTCTTGCTCTTTGCCGATGATATGATATTATATCTAGAAAACCCCCAGGATTCAACCAAGAGACTCCTAGAATTGATAAATGAATTCAGTAAAGTCTCAGGATAGAAAATCAATACACACAAATCAGAGGCATTCATATATGTCAATAACAGTCAAGCCGAAATTCAAATCAAAAATGAAATACCGGCCGGGCGCGGTGGCTCACGCCTGTAATCCTAGCTCTCTGGGAGGCCGAGGTGGGCGGATCGTTCTGAGCTCAGGAGTTAGAGACCAGCCTGAGCAAGAGCGAGACCTCATCTCTACCAAAAATAGAAAGAAATTAATTG